>PVKP010020252.1:0-41068 GCA_004027715.1 Plecturocebus donacophilus | reverse complement strand
CCTTCCCCAGCCCCTCTCCCTTCCCCAGCCCCTGCTCTGGTTAAATTTCCATTGGCACTTCAGGCCTGGATGTAATAAATCAACTGCTCATACAGGCAACAATCTGGAAGCCTTTGCTTGTGATCAAAGCAGGAGTTAGAACAGTGACCTCCCTAGTATAACAAATTACCCATAAGGCCTGAAGGCTGAAGTTTATAGCAAATCTCTGTTCCTCATTCCCCCCAGACTATCTTTAATAAGTAACAAGACCCCTGACCCCCTACTGCAGCTTGGCATATGAATGCTTGCAGCTTGTCCTGTCTCTCCTGAATGAATGAGCTTGGACAGCATTCCACAGGCTGGGCCAGGGCACTGGGTGGCTTGCTTTACTTGATTGGGTTTCTGTCTGAAGACCACTTTTCAGAGCCTTTGAGTCCTTGCTGACACCTTCACCATGAGCACCCTAGAAGTCCCTGTGTCACCCGCTGCTCTCCAGCGGTAGAGGTGCATGGGAGAAGACCAACTATCACTTTTGCTTCAAATCTTCAGAGAGATAGTCCAAAGGAGTATTCAGGAATAGTGGGCTACATGATAGAAAGTTCTGGGAAAACTTCTGGGGGGCTGGAATTTGAAGGTTTGCCCCTGCCTGTTTTGTGAAAAGGACCTTTAGCTGAGACTCAAAAACTCTCTGTCCGTCTAGAACTATCTGGGACAAGCATGGAGACCACCTGGACCATGGGGATATTAGGGCTGGATGCCAGGCTCAGCCCTTACTGCAGAGGACCATGGTTCTGGACTGCATTGTTCTATGCTCTGTTTGGTTAAGCTGAGAACTGGTATCCTGGAATCCTCCCCTGCATGGCCTGGGGACAGAGTTGGTCAAAAGTGGACACTGGCCTAGGGTCTGGAAGCAGGGTGGGGCAGCATGTGTCTCTGGTGGACAGGTGTGAAGGGACTGGTGGGTGCAGCTCATCATTGCACTCCTTTGCTCTATGTCTGATTCTTCTCACCCCCGGGCAGCTCCAGGCCATGCACAGACATCTACTGCCCAGCGGTGGAAGCTGCAGAGACACCTGCTCTCCACAGACTCCCTCATCAGCGCCCCTTGGTGGTCTCACTCTTGCACTAGGCACACCCAGCTTCCCAGATTTCCCTGCATGCTCCAACTCAGCCACCCATGCCAGTGGCTCACAAGGTCTGCTTGGTGACTCTCCTAATTCTCCAACATCCTCTCCATGCCTTCATTTCCCAAGCTCTGCCCCAAGTGTGGGACTCCTGGTACCTCTAAGAAACCCTTATTCCATGACCTTTTGGGGGCTTTGCTCTCTTGATTGCACTCTGACTGATGTGACTCCAAGCCCTCAAGCGAGTTGGAGGAGACCGAGTGGGACTGCTGGGATCTCACACAGCAGCCCCCTGGTGTGAACACTCCCTGCCATCCCTCCCAGGCTCGTGCTGCTCCGCACTTCCTAAAGCAAGTGTCTGAAACTGCGGGCTCCATGAAGTTGGGTCCCCTGATTTGGACTCCTCTTGCCCACATGCTTGTGTGGCTTCCACTCCCACATTGCTAGGTCTCTACTCAGGTACAGTTGACTCCAGCTGGCCCAGAGATGTCTTTGGTTTTCCAAGGCCAGAAGGTCTAAGAGGGCACAAAGCTGCCCATGCTGCCAGCCAGGAGAGGCCCCCAGGAAGCCACGATTAGAATTCTGCCCACTGGGCAGCTCTCATGCCTTCCAGCAGCTCTTTCTGTGTCCTCCATCTTTTCCAATCTGCTGAAGCTACCAACTCCATGGTCTCCTTGGGGTCTTTTAAAAAGGCTTCATTTTATTAATTTTTCAAAATAGACTTGAATTTGAGAAATGTTGAGTGTTCCAATGGTCTGGGGTTTCACTTCATTTGATGTGATGTAGTCTCTGAAAGGACATTCAAAGGATTGTTTGATTTGGCTAAACAATGCTTCATTTAGTCTTACCCTAAGGCTTTGCTGCAACACTAGCTAGGTAAAGTCAAAATATATCCACTGTTACTCTGACAAGGAGAAATGACCAGGATCCAGAATCTCCAAACCCTGAAAAAGCAAGAGCACGAAGATGTCCACGAATCACACTGCTACTTGGAAAGGTACTGTGGTTCAGCTGGGTGGATGTCAGGCACAAAACCTGCTCTATGCCTGCTCAACTCTCCCATTCTAGTGCAAGTCTCCAGTCTGGCCACTCCAATCAACTAGCGGTGACATTCATGTTCCCTTTACCCTTTCTCCCCAAGCTACCCCCTTGCGTGTCACTGGTCTACAGCAGCCCTACTTTCCACAGTGAGTTTGGGAAGGGGAAGTTGGTAGGCTAGTGAGTGGAGACTTCATGTATCCATAAAACCCCTCTGGCCCTGACTGATGTTGTCTGTCCTCGGTGGGGAGGACAATCGGAGGACATCATGATTGAGAACACCAGACAGGAGGGCTCGAAGATATCCATTCCAGGAAGGCTGACGGGTGATTCAAGTGTGGGGCATAGGCACATTGGTGAGTAAACGCAGACGGGAGAGAGGAAGAGTGATGGAGCCATGAGATTCACAGTAGGTAGTGAAATTTACAACGTGTCACTTATCCTAGAAGCTAGGGCTTTATAACAGCTGCTGTCAATTAAGTAGCATCGTGAAGAGCTGCAGCTCAATCAAAAGCATCAGAGAAACTCCGTGTCCTTTCCAGCGCCCTGTGCGGCCTCCTCTGCAGGGAGAAGCATAGCTCTCACTCACCCACCTCCCACCTCCGAAACCAGGAGGGCAAGGTGTAAGTGTCCTGAGCTTCCTGCTACAAAGGTGTTTCCAAAGAGATGCTGACAAATAGAGGTATGCCTCCAAGGAGCAGGAAAATGTCCTCCCAGTTCTGAGCATGCAGGAAAACCTGCACGGGCTGATCACACACTCACAAAAACTCAACACAAAATCCTGCCAGAAAGCCTTTCTCTTTTCGTGAGCCTCCGCAAGCTTGTGTGTACACATTTTTCTCCCCGCCTTTCTGCTGTAAATGCTTCCGTATTTAGCAAAGTATGTCCACACAGTGAAAGCGAAGGGTTCTAGGTAGCTGATGTTAAAAAAAGTGCTAGGCTCAGTGACCAAACCCTCCCTGCTTCACAGAGGAAACGTTTTCAACGTTTAAAGATACGTTTTTCCTGGTATTTATTTCTGCATATCTTTGTAATATACCATTCTGCTATTTCTTGATTATTCAGTATTTTAGAGTATCTTAGTGGCTTTCTGTTAAGGAAGGTGTGAAGGCGGTTCTTTTACATCATGCCAAGTCCCACCTCCTTGCCTCCCCTCCCCGAGGGCAGAGTTTACATTATTAATACAAGGTGCAGATCATGCCCCACTGCGGCCAGTGGCCGGCTGTGAGCACGCCTCTCCTCTCACAACACTTCATATTTGTTTTTCCAGGAGTTAAAAATTGTCTCAGGCTTTTGTTTGCTCAGTTTTCCACGTTTTTCTTGTTAACATTTCTAAAAACGGTAGCACATCTGTTAAGTGCCTAAAATTATTTCCAAACACTCAAATACAGTAGCTTTTATTTTTTGTTAGAGACTTTTGAGATTTCCTCATCTGTCTCTTGTGTTGGGTCCACTGTTTCCAGAATTCCATGTTACCTAGTTTTCTCCTTTATTTTATTGAAGTCCGTTATCCAGTAGATTTCAAAGAAAGTACTCAGACAAAAAGACAGATGGATAGTGATGATGAATATATATATAAGTAGATGGCAGATAGAGGATTAATATATAGATAAACGATATAGGTAGACAGATGATTGATAGACAAATCTTGTTTTCATGTTTAAAAATATCTATATTCTCTCCCACCCTCTAGACTAATACTTAGTAATTTTCCTTTAGTAGTACATTTTTCCTTCTCTACTGATGCAAAACTATCCTTGATCTCTGAGAACATTCAATATTGTTTTTCAGTTATTTAGCTCCCTGGTTATCTTTGTTTCTTTTGCATACCTGCTTTGAGATTTTACCCCTTGATGTCTGTCTTTCGTGAAAAGACTTCCTCTACAGCATCTGGTGACCCTCGGCTGCCCACTCATATTGCAGAATGGGGCATTAACTAAAGTAAGTTTGAATTGGAGTTTGGGTGGGGAGGTGATATAGGGGAGGGCTTGCAAACTGGTACAATGGGAGCTAGCCTCAAGCCAGGACCCATCTAATGCCAATTCCTGCCAATGTTTTCTCTGGGAGTTTCTCACTTTCTCCAAGGAGGACTTCTCCACACTTCTCCCCAAGTGAGGGCAGGGTAGACCTGGGGAAGCAGAGTGAGAAGAGGGGATGTCTCTCAGGTTCAGGAGGCTGGCTTTCATGTATTCTCTTTTCAGTCTCAAAGCTCCCCACAGCCCTCTCTGGGTCTACCATTCCCAGCCTCGCGGCACCGTCTGTTCCTTCAGCAAGTAAGTGTCCCACCTAGTTATAGGTTGAATTATGTTCCCTCCAAAATTCATATGTTGAAGTCCTAACCCCCGAGTTCCTCAGAGTGTGTGACTAGATTCGGAGTTAGATCTGTTACAAAGGAAATTATTTAAGATAGGATTGCTAGGGTGGGCCCTAATCCGGTGTGATCTGTATCCTTATGAAAAGGAGAGATCTCTGTGTACAAATAGATGCATTTGTACACACAGTGAATGCCATGTGAGGATGCTGCCGCAAGCCAAGGAACTGACAGAAGGGAGGAGAGAAGCCTTGGGCAGAGAGAGGCCCGGGGCCTGCAGGGGGAGCGTGGCCCTACCCACACCTGGATCTTGGATTTCCGGCCTGCAGAACCCTGAGACACTCCATTGCTGTTCTAAGCCACCTAGTGTGTGCTACTTTGTCATGGCATCCCTAGTCAGTTACCACATCCTAGGCGGACTGTGTCCAACTTGAGGAAGGAAATCCTTATTTTAAAAAAAAAGTCCTCTTTGAGATCAGCTTCCGCATCCAGGCTGGGCAGAGCCATGGAGAGGTGAACACCTGGCAGGTAGCTATGATTCCTTTTGGAGGGTCCACTGCAGAGACCTTCCCCTCTGTGGCATGTGCCGCAGGCCGCACAGAGGGGAAGAGGGAACTGTGGTGCCTGAGATCCTCCAGGCAGACGCTGCAGGGGCCCCACAATGAGCCCAGGGCTTTGTTCACCTCCTTCTGCTTGCACCTTCCAGCGGAGGGTAGGAAAGGGGACTTTCCTGATCAGGACCTGCTCAGATACAGCACTTACAAAAAGTGTCGTGCTGCTTTACCCTTGCCATCCCTGCTGTCTTTCTCTCTACAAGTTAATAAGGTTTTCGTTCCTTTCTGGTGGTTTTAGACAGTCTGGGAGACAGAGAGGCAGCCCCTGAGTGTAGCAAGCTGCTCTTCCTAACTGGAGTCTCCTCTGGTCTCTGTAAAGCAAGCATCCGTGGCACTAGTCAGAAGCCCCTCACCCAGATGGCGCGGGCATCTTCACTGAGACTGCCAAGGTGTTATGGGTGAAAATGTCACCTTCCTGCAGAGGGAAGAGGAAGCCTCTTAACTAGTTCAATAATAATGACTAAAAGCATGATGTGAGCATGTGGTTTCCACGTACCTCACACATTACACCACGGAGTGTAGTTTCATTTCTCTCCCCTTGAGTGTGGGCAGGACTTTCACAAACATACAAAAAAAAATGTCACTAGACAGTGGAAAAACCTGACAGATGCCACCCAGACCAAAAGGTGGAGGTCAGCCTCCCACGCGGTGTCATGCCTGCTTTAATGTGGAATGATGCGTGGCACACTTTGCTTTTGTGCTGTTCTTCCAAAAACCAGTAACTGATCCAACCAGAGAAAACCTCACACCAACTCAGCCAGAGGAAAGTCCTGCGAAAAAGCTGGCCAGTACTCATCAGAAGTGTCAAGGTTAGAAAAGACAAAGGAAGACCGAGGGGTTGTCACAGGCAGGAGGAGAGACAGGAGTCCCGACAGCTTATTGCAATGTGGGCTCCTAGTCTGGATCCTGGAACAGAAAAAAGGAGTGAGTAAGTGGACAGATAGGGAAACTCAAACAAAGTTTGCCCTTTGGCTAACCGTATTTTACCCAGATTTGACCAATAGGCACTGTTGATACAGGATCTTGACATGAAGAAAGTATGTATGGAAACTCCACCCATGTAAGTCTTCTGTCAGTCTAATGTTATTTCAACACAGAAAGTTAGAAAAAGGACCTTAAGCTCAATCTCTCCATTTTTTCTTTATGTTTTTCTTTTATCCAACTGAGCTGGTTCCTGTGCCAGCCTTGCATCATCTCCTCTTGGGCTTCCCCTTCCAAGCTTCTTCCTCGCCCACCATGGGCTTTTTGGTCTCTATCTGGGGCTCTATGAGCACTGGTCTTCTATGCATGCAGAGCTTCCAGCTCCCTCCACATCCCGTGCACAACCCGTCTCCACACTGGAGGAAGGAATACGGCCTGGACGAAACCTTGAGAGTCTTCCTCTCACTGCATGAATTGCCCTCCCCTGCTGCTGGGCTCTGGACACTCTGGCTGTGCCAGGGCCTCCCTGGCTGCTCCTCCTGGACAGACTTTGGCATCAACTCTGGGCTCCAGGGCCTCCTTCTGAAGGCTCCTGCCTGCTCTTTCCATCCTGTAATTCCTGATCATCGTGTTCATGGATATGTTCATTTCTTATTCCTGCCTCCCACCCAAATCCTCAAGCTCCATGGCTCCAGGGTGATGCACATTTTTTTCATCAGTGCCCCCCATCCACCTCCTGGAAGGACCCAGAAGAGTGCTTGGCACATCAGGGACACTCACAAGTGTGTTGAAAGGATGCATGGCCGTGTATAGGGCTGGAGAGGAGGCTGGCACTCTCCTGCAGGAAGTGGGTACTCCCTGGGTGGAGCCTTTCAGGCTTTGCTGCAGGAATTTCTTTGATGGTGAGGATCAGGGAAGCAGCTAAGAAAAGGGAAGAAAGTGTGTGTGTGGGGGGCGGTGTATGATGTGTGTATGTGACACATGTGCATATGTGTGTGTATAAGTGTACATAGTATGTGTAGTATGTGTATGATGTGTTTAGTGTGGGGTGTGTGTGCATGCTTGTGCATATACGTGTGTGGTGTGTGTATTGCAGCATGTGTGCATGTGTGTGGTATGTGTGTGTGATAGATGTGGTGTGTGTGTATATGTGTGTGTATAGGTGTGTGTAGCACTGTGTAGTGTGTGTATGAGGTGCATAGTGTGGTGTGTGTGTGCATATCCATGCATATACGTGTGTGGTGGTGTTTGGTGTGTGTGCGCATATGTGTGTGTGAGAATGTGGTATGTGTGCATATGCATGGGTAGTGTGGGTGTGTGGTGTGTGTGATATAGTATATTTACATATGCACACATGCACACACACTACACACACAAGTCTTTGACTTGGAATCAGTCAAGGAAGAGTTAATAAGAGAAACTCAAAGAGCTATGGCCTCCCCCGGCCCCCAGAGACCTCTAAGGAAAAGGCCAGGCTGGCCTTGCTGGTGAGCAAGCAGACACCACCAAACTCCGGTGAAGAAAGCATCTCTGTGCCCTTCTTCCAGCTGGACCTGATGTCACTCAGCCAGGAATGAAGCACTTACCATGGCCCAAAGCGAGGGCTGGAGAGGATAAACAGGCGGCCGTCTACACCATCCGAAGGAGCACTCACCACACATCCTGTTTGGAGGGGAAAGAGCTGAGGACATCCAGATACAATGGCTTTTCTCAGGCACACTGATAAACCATGTCCTGCTCATTAATTACAAACTGCCTTTGTGGAATGCTGTGGGTAGCTGAACACTTGGGTCAATCAAAAGATACTACAGCTATCTTTTGATTATGTGTATGAATGAACGTGTTGACGACTTTTAAAAGTTTAGAAAAGTAAAACGATGTTTTTACTGAAAAATATCTTGACGATAACTCAATTATTTTGCCATTTAGAAGTGTGCTCACACCTTGTAATGGCAGAAATGTGTTATTTTGAATGTCATGCACAAAGACTAGCAAAAATTTCAGGATAGGTGGGAGGGCACAATACTTCAGATATGACGAACACAGAAGAGCAATGCGCTAGCAAAGAAAGCTAAAAAAGTACAGCTTATTATTTGCAAATAAAATGTTGCTTTGATATCACCTCCTTAAAAGCAGAATGCCCAATTCTCAAGAAAAACAAGTATTTTTCCATTTTAAAAGTAGAACCCAAAACGTAGAAGGGTGTTGTGTTTCCATATTTGTAAGTTCTTGCACCCAATCAGAAATAAATGTGTCTTGCTCTTCCTACTTTAATTTAAACAGCTTTTTACAGAAAAATAGTATGAAGGAGACAAATACAGTCAAATCTCTGAATGACTCCCTTCATTTAAATGAGGACCCATGAAGATGGCTCCCCAGGGACCCCTTCCTTGCCTGTCCTGTGTTCCTATAATAAACTGGGCTTTGTGTGATTGAAATCTTGGACCCCTGAGACATAATTTTTGATGGTGGCCTTTCTGTTGCCATTAGCAAGGGAATTTAGAAATCCATAAACACGATGTGAGAATGAGGGCACCAGCATATGCGGAGCTCCGCTACTGCCTCTGAGAGAGGCTGGTGTTTGAGAAGGAACTCAGACTCACACCCCTTTGCCCCAGTCTTCCAGCATGAGGATCCCTCTGCACACTCACCCTGCTGTCTAAAGGTAGCGCCCTCAAATACTGCACATGCACACCAGCTGAGAAGGCCAAGTACCCCTTTTGTTTCTGTCTTGCTTTGCAAGGATTGAAAATTCTCCCTCCCTGAACAATACAGCAATCATCTTCAAAAGTAGGACATATCTCAGTTGGGAAGCTCTGTTTCTGGGACACTGCCCTGAGGGTGTTTGTGAACGTGGCCACCCTGGGAGGAGAGCTGCAGCCGCCAGCAGGGACAGCTTCGGCTGAGGCAGTCTGGGATCACAAGACGGGTGCCTTTTTTTTTTTATACCACTTGCCTAGCATCAATTCACAAAAGATGTTTCTTGAATGAATGTTGGAACAGTGAGAGTTCGAAATAAGAGACTGTATACATCTTTGCCCCAGTGACACTTCCAACATTCCGGGAATGAGGCCGTATTTGTCTGCTTGGGCTCCCAGAACAAAAGAGCACAGACTGCATGGCTTACATGACAGACATTATTTTCTCACAGTTTTGGAGGCTGGAGGTCCCAGATCAGGGTACTAGCATGGTAGGGTTCTGGTGAGGGCTCTCTTTCTGGCTTACAGACAGCTGTCTTCCTGCTTATCCTCAAGTGGTGAAGTGGGGGAGATGGGGTAAAAGGGAGGGGATAGAGAAAGAGAGAGGGAGAGAAAATTCTCAGACCTTTTATAAGGACACTAACCCCATGGCAAGGACCCACTCTTACCACCCCATTTAGCCTTAATTACCTCCTAAAACCCTGTCAAGATACAGCCACATTGGGAGTTAGGGCTTCAACATATTAATTTGGGAGTGACACAATTCAGTCCATAGAGGAAGTCTTATGTCGTCTGCTCCATTTGACACTAAGAAGTGCGCATCCTTTCCGTCCTCACCCCCCAACTTGGGCTTCTCAGACAACACTCCCTGGGTCTCCGTCATGCCTTTCCAGCCCCTCCTCCATTTCCATCCTGGCCACTGCCATCCTCCCACCTGGCCTCCCAGCTGCTTTCTCTCTCCTGCTGCCCTCCACCCCAGGCGAGCTCATTCTAACGCTGGCTGTCTTGATCGGTTTCTGGCATCAAGGCACATCATGACGAGCTGTAGAGTCACACCCACCTAAGCATGAATCCCAGCTCTGCCACTTTCTAACTATGTGATCTCAGCCACATTAGCATCCCCACCTCCCAGTCTCTGTGCCAGAACCGTGAGTAGAGTTCACTCCCCATCCACCCAATCCGGCGTTCGGCCCCTGCTGTCCACCCAGACTCCACCTGGCTACATTCCTTGGCCTCTTCTCTCTTCCTGTTTTATCTCTCAAATGTTTATTTTATCATCATTTCCTTGCTTTTCTAATTTTTATTACGTGCATATATATCCCTCAAAAGAGATATTGTTTAGTTTTGCAGGTTTTGAACTTGAAAAAAGAATGATGTTGCAAAGTACACCTTGTTCGATGATACTGTGATTGGCCCGTTTGTGTGTGTTTCTGAATCTTATTCCCATGTATAAATATGTGGATCTCGCTGTTTAGAGGTATAACAAGCCTTTTAACACGAAGCGGAAGTCAATTTTGCAAAGATCTTGGTGCTTTTCTCTACATGCCCATGCTAAGTCTTGCTGCCTAGGGAAACCGCGGCTGCGCTAGAGACAACGCCTTCCTCGACGAGGGGCCCTGGCCTTTCCTTCGCCATTGCCTGGGGACCGAGTGCTGGGGACTTGCCTCCCACCCCACTCGGAAGCATGCTGTGCAGTAGGAGGAACCAAAGGTGGCGGTTGTGAGTCAGGGCCATGGGAGGATAGGGTAAGGGGCTTGAGAAGCCGACGTAAGGACATCCCAGCTCTGTCTCTATGGGGCTGGGGTGGAGGGACAGGGTGCCCAAGCAGAAATGGGAATAGAGGAGGGGATGTGAAGCAGGGAGAGGACTGCACAGGTGAGACACAGCGCATCAGAGCCTGCGACCTGTGAGCCGAGGGCACCAGCCCAGCTGTCTGGATTTGAGAACTCGTTGAGGAGAAGCACCGTGCCAACCTATGGGTGCGTCAGGCACATCCTCTGCACTCTGACTGCTGCGTGGGCAAAGGCTGGGCAAGAGGCTGGGGCGAAAGAAGGGAAGCCATCCCTGGCATGAGGAAGCGCTCCTGCCCTGGGCAGTTACCTGCTGCTCACTGTGGAGTTCTGCCATGTCCCAGCCACATGTTCACACCAACATCTTTTCTATTCCTCTCAGAAAGCCTCCGCATTAACTGCAGATTGACTCCTCTCCCCACGGTAAGGAGGAAGAAACTGAGGCTGACAGTTGTTCCATCTGTTACTCACCACCCAGTAGCTGGGAATGGGTAGAACTAGGAACTGATCTGTAGCTTAGGTTCCAAACCTGTCGCGAAGATGCCCTGCTGTTATGGAAAGAGGATTGATGGGTGAGATGTCAAGGGGTGACACAGACCCGGCTTGGCAACAGAAGGAAAAGAGCGACGAGGGAGGCGGGGCTGATGCACACGCCTGGGTGGACCATGGCGTTATTTCTCAGGAGAGGAAAAAGGCAGTAAAAAGGGAAGATGGGGCATTTGAGGGACTGAAACACTTCTGTGTTAAGGTATCTCTAAAAGAGCACAAAAGCGATTCTGGAGTTCTAGGGAGAGTCTGAGGTGAGCTATGAATGATCTTGATAACTCTTCCCCACCACTCGTGGTACTCACTGATGCCAGGGAGGGCATCGGATGCCCAGACGTGACCTGGCTGGGCCCCACACCCCTACAACATAGGCTCTGTCCCCCATTCACTCCTTCCCCAGTGTGCGCAGGCCACCACCCTGGCCACGTGCTGCTCTGGGATGGGGCCATGGCAGCCGGTGAGGCCGGCGCAGGGCGTTCACCTTGTGAGGGTGAGCAGAGAGCACAGAGACCTCCTGCAGAACATCAGGAAGGGCTCCTCTGAAGCAGTGACTGAGTGAAGGGAAGAAGCAAGCCATGGAGAACCTCTGGTGAGGGCAACGTCCCTGAGGCAGGCGCCAGCTTCAGAGCCCAGGAACAGAAGGAAGCCTGTGAGCGTGGCGGGAGCAGACAAATCCTGGTAGGAGACAGGATGTGTGGAGAGGAAACTGGGCTGGCTGGTGGGGTCTTTGTAGTTTGATTTTATTCCAGTGTGTTGGAAAGCCATTGGAAGGTTTATGCAACAGAGACATCTCTTACTGTAGAGATACTGTAAGAGACCAGTTAGCAGACCAGTGGGTAGTCCAGGTGAAAAATAATAATTGCTGAAAACTAGAATGGCAGCATAGAAAATGGGGAATGTGGACAGATTTGGGAGATATTTCGGAACTAGTTCAGGATGGGAACGTGATGTGATAGTATCGGGATAGAAGAGCCCAGAGGAGCTTCCTTGGCTTGGGTTATGGCATATTTATGGTATTAGTCTTATATTATACCTCAGCAGAGATATTTCTGCAAGATATGTAACCATAACATAGCTACATTCGCATGTTACACTTACACATTCATTGTGTGTAAGAATATTTGCATAATACTGGAAAAAATCGAATATTTCATAATTACCAAGAGGTAACCATCATAAACAGTTTGTAGTTTGTTTCTTTCATACCTTAAATTTCTTAAAAATGCAATTATGAAATATTTGCATTTTTAATATTGGGGGCAAAAATAGAGTGAATAAAGAAAAAAAGATCTAATGAATCCTAAGTTCAATAAATCATGGCTGGTGTCAACAGTCCTGCTGAAGTTGATTGACGGCATGCTCTCTGAGAGCCTGAGTCCAAAGCCAGAATGGAGATGTGCTCTGCTCTGACCAAGCCCTTTTGAAATTCTCTGTAGGAGAGAATTATCTTACAAGAAAAACACTGATAAATCCCTGCCCTTCCTGATGAATGCCCTTTGCATTTAGGATCAGGGTCAGGAGTGAAGGGATTGCGCAGTGGTGGATAATTCTGGCATGATGGGAGAGCTGATGTGAAAGGAACCTCTAGTCACCCAATCCAATTCTGTCATTTTACATGGAATGAAAAGGGGCTCCGACACCACCATAAACCTTTTATTTAGGAGAGGATATTTGTGGCAGAATGCAAGAAGAATCCGACTTGAATTCATGTTATCAACAAGTCCACATTACTACCGAATAAAAGAGAAATGGGAAAGAGTTAATTCACAGATTATGTGAGACCTCACCTGGATTAATCATTCTGGTATTTTCTCCTTATTTAGAAAAAAGACAGAATGTTTTCATAAAATAGTCCATAAATTTTCCAAGCAGTCTTAATACAGGAACCCGCTCCATGAATTTTTGTAGTTATGCAAAGCCTAGAAGAATTCAACAGTGGAAGAGCAGCCACATCTAGGAACTTGGTCCTGTGGAAAGAAAATTCAAAAGAAATGAGGTCACTCCTGATAGAGGGAAAGGGGGCTACAGTGAGAACAATCACCCAGGGCCCCACCCTTGGGAATCCGGCTGTCCTTGTGCAGCTAGCTGCACATAGACATCACCGACACAGGGGAGCTAGGAGTGACAATCAACATTTTAAAAATACACGGTAGCAGGCATGCGATATTGTGATCTATAGGAGAAATATATATTTCGTCTCTGCCCTGGTTTCTGCACACAGCTCCTAAAATCTTTGGAATCTCCAGTGATAAGAATGTCTTTTGTGTGTTAATGAGAGCACTGGTGGCTGGGGGCCCCTAGATAGCTTCAGAATGAGGCTGGTCATGAGAAAGGAGAAAGACCAAACCATCATTAGAGAACTGGGACCTTCAGCCCCACCCAATCTCTGAGAGAAGGCTGAGTTTATCACCCATGACCAGTGGTTTAATCCAATCTTGTCTACCCGACGGGACGCACGTGGCCCAGGATGGCTTTGAATACAGCCCAGCACAAATTCGTAAACTCTCTTAAAACACTATGAGATTTTTCTGACTTTTTTTTTTTTTTTTTTTAGCTCATCAGCTATCACTAGTGTTAGTGTATTTTGTGTGGCCTAAGACATTTCCTTTTCCAATATGGCCCAGGGAAACCAAAAGATTGAACACCCTTAAGGAATGATGCCCATGTAATGAAGCCTCCATAAAAATCTCAAAGGACAGGGTTCAGAGAGCTTGTGGTTAGCAGAACACACAGAGGTTCCTGGGGATGGCACCTGGAGAGAGCACAGAAGCTCCACACCCCGCTCCATGCCTCGCCCCATGCATCTCTTCATCTGTATCCTTTTTAATATCCTCTACAATAAATGGGAAAAGGTAGGGAAAGTGTTTCTCTGAGTTCCGTGAGCTGCTCTAGCAAATCAACAGAACCCAAGGAGGGGGTGATTGTGGGAACCCCAATTTATAGCCAGTCATTCAGTATAGGCTGGGATCTAAAGTAGGGGGAGTCTTGTAGGACTGAGCCATCATTATCTCCAGGCAGGTCATGTCAGAACTCAATTATGGAAACACCCAGCTGGTGCCCGCTAGAAAATTGGCTGGTGTTTGGAAAACGCCCCCACCCCACATCTGAGGTCAGAAGTGAGTGCTGAGTGGTGTGTGATGGCCGAGAGAAAAACAGTTTGTTTTTTACATCAGGGGGTCCTTCCTAAACATGACTGGAAACCCGTAAACCACATAGGAAATAATTGACAATCTTCTACATTTAAAATTTTAATATTTTAAATAATTTAAAATACATTGAAAATGTTTCAAATTTAATAATTATGTACGTCAAAAGCATAACGAAATTTATATTAAAAAGCTAGACTGAAAAATATTCTTACACATTTAGTGGAAAGAGTTGTTGGGCTTAATACATACCCTCCTGTATATTAATAAAAAAGGCAGCCAGAGGAGAGAGACAGGCGAATTCACAGATAATAGACAGGCTGATGACCAATTAACCTGTGCAAGGAAATTCAAAATAAAACAACAACCACACATCATTTTTTGTTAATCCATGCAGAAAAAATATTCAACATTGTAATAACCTATGGTTGGTGGAAGTGTGGGAAAACAGGTCTCACACTGTTATGGGAGAGTCGATTATTGTAACTTTTCGGGAATTAGACAGAATTTAAGTCAGAAGACCTAGCAGTCCTACCTCTAGAAAGTTCTGCTACGGAAATACAAGTGGCTATTTGGAATAAATAAATAAGAATGGCCATTGCATTCATGCTGTCGATAGCAAGACCCTGGCAGTAACTAAGTGCTCCCCACGGAAGACAGCTGAGTGAATTATGACATGTCCAATCTATGTCGTAAGACATTACATAATTTATATTTTTAAAAAAGTAAAGAAGGCTTATATGGATTGAATTAGAAATATTTCCCCAGGCCAGGCATGATGGCTTACGCCTATAATCCCAGCACTTTGGGAGGCCGAGGCAGGTGAATTGCCTGAGGTCAGGAGTTCAAGACCAGCCTGGCCAACATGGTGAAACCCTGTCTCTACTAAAAATACAAATATTAGCCAGGCATGTTGGCGGGTGCCTGTAATCCCACCTACTTGGGGGTCTGAGGTAGAATTGCTTGAACCCGGGAGACGGAGGTTGCAGTGAGCTGAGATCACCCCATTGCCCTCCAGCCTGGGCGACAAGGACAAAACTCCGCCTCAAAAAAAGAAAACCAGGAAAAGAAAAAAATATTTCAGCAATATTATTTTTAATGGGAAAAAAATTTTAGAACAATATATATCAAAATCCTCTCTTTTATGAAAAATTAAAAAGCGGCCATCTCTAATCTCTCTGCGAATCTACATGCAACACATACCTTTCTTTGGGATAAGAATAGGAGATCTGTGGAAAATTCACACCAACCTGTTGACTTTGGTACCCTTAGCAAGTTTGAAATAGAGTATATTTATATTCACTAATGCTTCCTTATATTCCTGTGTCATTTACACTATTTCCACAGCCATATGTTACTTTCATATTTCCAAATATAAAAGAAAATCTATCTTGCCCAAAAGCAATCACTGATATATATGCATAGAAAAACTAGGAGGGTTGGATTATATTGTTATTTTCTCTTTTTTTCCTGTATGTATTTATAAAAACGTAGCTGCAATAAAAATATATTACTTTTGGAAAAAGAAAGCAATTAGTGTAAATGTATACCATCCACAACAAAGGACTCATTTCTACACTGGAAAGTGCCTGCTAGTTTTTGGTGCTGGTGAACAGAGGACATTACTCTCCCATGACTAGGTGTGAACTGCAAACGCCTCCCAATTTTTAATGGGATGAGAGTAGTGAAAGGGCAGGTGTCCTTATTCATGTCACTCACTTTTTCTGTGTAAAACTTCTTCAGACACCATGCTGGTCACCTTGAGGCTGTGGAGTGGCAAATGCATCCACAGGGTGCTGTGCAGCTAGCTCTGCCACTAGGCAGCTGACCAAACACAGCCCTTTCCAGACGCTTCTGAGTTTGTTTGTTTGAGATGGAGTCTTGCTCTGTCACTCAGGCTGGAGTGCAGTGGCGCGATCTCGGTTCACTGCAACCTCTGCCTCTGGGGTTCAAGCTTCTCTTGTGCTTCAGCCCCCTGAGTAGCTGGGATTACAGACCCCCCACCACCATGCCCCTCTAATTTTTGTATTTTTAGTAGAGACGGGGGTTCGCCAGGTTGGCCAGACTGGTCTCGAACTCCTGACCTCAAGTGATCCACCCTCCTCGGCCTCCCAAAGTGCTGGGATTACAGGCGTGAGCCACCACACCCAGCTGTGAGTTTCTTTACTATTAGGGACAGGTAGTTGTGCTTCTTTCAGATGCTCCTTGTCTATGGCAGCATGTTCAAGCTGCCGTGATTCTGAGGCTGTGCTGGATTAGGGAACCTGGTCTGTGACTTTTGAAGAGCAATTCTGCCACGCAAGAATGAGCACCTATAGACAGAGGAATCAGGAAGGATCCTGAGGGCTCTCCAGTTGGCATTTGGAAGCCCAGGAAATAAGGCCTGGCGAGGTGACACAGCCCAAATACAAGGGCTGAACCAGAATTAACTCACATCTTCTGAATCTACATAGGACAAGGCATTATTCTTCAGATCAATTGCCCTTCTCCTGGACACAAAGCTGGGCCACCCTCCCTGCTTCTTCTGCAGGCTAGTATGTGCATGATTGTAATGCTGGCCACCTTGAGGACCAGTCCATCCAGAGCCTCCACACAGAGCCTCCTGCCCTTTGCTCCTCACGTATCCTCAGAATGCAGGTGTGAACGGTAGTGGTCCAGAGTTTCAGGGGAGGGAGCAATCACCCACTGGACCCTGGGAGTCCTTCGGCAGTTAGTGGTCTTGACTAGTAGCAAATGCCTCAGCATTTCCCCAGACCACACAATTGCCCTCCTAGTACTGCATGAGAGTGTGGTCAGAATTCACTTGCTTTACTCCAATACATTCTTTCCACATGACCCATTTTGGCCACACAATATGGGATGACAGAAGAAGTCTTGGTGTGTTTGCAGAAATGATTCTGACTGTAGAACCAAAAGAGGCTAACTCAGCCAACACAGGATGAGCAGTGGTATCAGACACAGGACAACCATGCAGCCGCCAGCCTTGGGGGCCTCCATCTACAGAATGAAGGGATATGGGGTGGGATGGGCCAGACAGAGACCATGCAGGTATAATGATAAGGAAGGAATGTGCTGGGGGAATAGGAAACAGAGCAAGAAAAATCATCACCCAGCAATGAGGAATATGAGAATAAATACCTTAGCACACAAGATTACAAAACAAGCAACAGAGTCCTGTCATCTTGGAGTCACCTACAGGACATGGTTACAAGCCCTCGAAGGAGGTGAAAGAGGGCAGAGGAGTGAAGTGGGCCCGCTCCCCCAGCAGTCAGGAGGGCAGGCTCACAGCAGGCTGGAGCCCTGGCAGGCAGCTCGCCTCCTCGCCTTTCCATGGATGGCCCCAGGAGAGGGAATTTAGCCCTCTGTTCTCCTCCATGGCACCCTCAGCTCCTCCGCTACAGAACCCTTCTGACTCCCAGCCACGACTATCTCACTCTCTTCCTTCCCAACAGAACGTAAACTGACAGCTGATTAGCTGAAAAAAGAATTATGCTTAGAGCTGATAAGGCAAAGATAAAGGAAAACTGGATAGCTGTATGCAGAAGAATATGCAGATAGACCCCTATCTCTTACTGTATTCAAAAATCAAATCAAAATGGATTAAGGACTTACATCTAAGACCTGAAACTATGAAGCTACTAGAACAAAACATTGAGGAAACACTCCAGAACACTGATCTGGGCAAAGATTTCTTGAGTAAGACCTCAAAAGCACAGGCAACCAAAGAAGAAAATGGACAAATGGGATCACGTCAAGTTAAAATGCTTTTGCACAGAAAAGGACACAATCAACAGAGTGAAGAGACAATGCACAGCATGGAAGAAAATTTCTTCAAACTACCCATCTGACAAGGGATTAATAACCAGCGTATATAAGGAGCTCAAACAGCTCATAGGAAAAAAACAAGTAACCCAATTCAAAAACGGACGAAAGATCTGAACAGACATACAACTGGCCAACAGATATACGAAAAAATATTAATCACTAATCATCAGAGAAATGCAAATCAAAACTACAATGAGATATCATCTCACCCCAGTAAAAATGGCTTTTAAATAAGTATGTGCTCATATATAATCCACACTATCCAGCTTTCTAATTTAATTGATAATATATCTTAAGTATTTTCCAAATGAGTACAAATAGATCTATACATTTTAAAAAAATGTGGCTTAATATTTTATTTTTATGGATATAAAAATGTATTTAATCAGACTCTTAGAGATGAACATTTATATTGTTTCTGTAATTGTAATTTTCAAATGATGATGCAAAGTACATCCTCACACTTAAATATATGATTTTAGGGGGAGAGGGATTTGCCCAAGTCAAATACATTTCAAATATATCTTATATCATCAAATCTGCAGAATTAAAGTTGTATGCATTCTTAACTTTGACAGCTATTGAAGAATGCTTTTCCAAAAATGTTCTGAATTATATCCCACCCACACTATATTATATGTCCTTAATTTCCAGTTGTTGAAATTTAAAAATGGATCCTCATCTTTTTAGGCATTCAATGACTATGTACATTTTTCTATAAACAATATTTTGGCACCCCAAAAAAGGAAATCTTTTTTTCCTTTTAAAAATCTTTTTAGGGATGTAATTCAGCATTGCATACTATATGTGAGTGTGTCTGGGTGTTTTCTCAAGTTTTCTTTTTCATAGTGACTTTTATAAAAATCTACTGTAAACTATTTTTGTTTAGTAAAATTAATACAATCTCTATCATTTTTTATTATCAAATGTGAGTCTATCAGATCATTTCTGAGCCTATCTCATCCTCCCTATCCCTAATATCTAAACTTGGGTGACTTACATTAGACCCTTTTATACCGTCTGCCTGCATGACACTGACATTCTGTTGGGGGACAGGAAAATGACCTATAGTTGATATGTCTGCATCAGCCTCACTAAGGACTAATGTGAGACCTTGTCAAGTTGCTTAACCACTCTATGCCTCAGTTTCCCCTGACCTGTGAAATGAAGATAAATCAACTACACAGATTTATTGCAAAACTGAATTTGTGGGCTGCCTGGTAAATCTTCAAACAAAATCTTAGTCTCTGTGATTTGGATTTAGTTCTCTCTAAGTGAAATAAATCACCACCAGCCCACACCTACCCCATCCTTTCATACAAACTCTCTACCATTGCTGAGTTTGTTATTTCCATTAAGCTCTTGACTCCATTTTTCATTCCCGTAGTATTTTCAAAAAGGTTCATTCATATGACTTATGTACTGGAAAATGTCAAAGGACATCGTATGCCTGCTGACCAAGCATAGAATCCCTAATTCCATTTCTAACGCCCTTTTAAAAAGACGTTTTCTTAAGAAACCTGAAATTAGACTCACTTTTCCAACTCCTGGTGACTTCAGTTGTTGTTTGGATGCCAAGCCATTCCTTCTCATCCTTGACATTGACCAGCCTCACGGGAGGGTCTCAGAGTTGACTGTTTTGTAGTTATCATTTCTAGCACATGGCCATCCCTTTAACCTGTGATCCATTTCTTCTTGATTTCAAGAATAGTAAACAAATTACATAGCAAATATTAATGAATTCTATGTAATGAAGCAAAATCACTTTAAATAGCCTTAATCTCAGCTTCTCTTTTCTCATGAACACTCAACACTCCCCATTGCACCCCAAATTAAATAATTGTAAGTAACATATATTTATTAAGCATTATCTACTTTCCAGGCATCATAAAGTTGTAAGCACTTATTTTATTCAAGCTCCCAACAGCCCTGTGAGACATGTCTTACTAATTAAGGAACAGAGGCCACCGCCCTGTGCTTCTGAAGGCTGGTTGCGGATCTAGTGGCTCATCTCATGGTGCAGAGCAGCAACTGGGTGGGCTCTAGGCGCCTCCAGTACCTGCCTGACTCCCTGAGTTTCTCTGGGTCTTGGGCCAAGTTAGTAGGCTAGCCCTTGGCCAAGCACTCCAGTTTCTTCTGCAGGTCTTTGGGTCAGATGCAGTAAGAGAGAAGTGTGGGTGTCCACTTCGTCCTTGTGGTTCCAGTTTGTTCTTAGGAGCCCTCAAGTTTCTCCCTCGCAAGGACTTCTTGTTCTCCATTCTGCAAATGGTCTGACAGTGACATCAGGTTGAACTCCAGTAACAGAGCAACCCAGAGTATAAACTTCTTCCCTATAACTCTGCTCTGCTCTAATTGAGAACAATTATCTGCTCTGTCTGAGCCTCCAGCCAGACCCTCCCAGACCACTGTTCCCCAAGCTTCTCCTACAATTGTTCAAGGTCCAATTCTCAACAAAGAACAAAAAAACGAAAGAAAACAAAAAAACCAAATCCTAATTCCATAGGACTCCAAGTAGTTCTGTTTTCCTGATCAAATCTATTAATAACAAATATCATGTGTTAGTAATCACAAAAATGCATCATATTAAATTACAAAACTTTACCCATCTTCCTAACTATGCCTTCCTTCTTATGTTGTGTAAAGCAAAGGATATACTTACAGAAGCCACAGTAATGCCAATTTCTCTTCCTTCTGTGCAGGAAAGATGGATGACTTCCCATAGCAGAGAGCCCGCTGGCAGCTCTCCCGGAGCAAAGGGACCAGGCAGTGTGTGGCATGTGTGGGGGGATGAGTCACTTCTGTGCTCTCCATCTTCTCCTCCCGCTATTCTCTCAAGGGAAGCTGCCCTTTTCCTCCTTGCATGCTCATCTGCATCACCGAGAACTCAAGGAGAGCTCTCCATCCACAGGTGGGTAGGAAGAATGTGAAAAATCAGCTCTGCTATATAATGAGGATTGACTGGACTCCAGTGCTGAGAGATTCTGGGCAACACCAATTTCTGCTCTCTTTTCTTTTCTTTTCTTTTCTTTCTTTTTTTTTTTTTTCATTCATTTCTAAGGCTGCAAATGTTTAGTGAGGAAATAAAATGAAGCAGGAAAGATGAGCAGAGAGAGAAAGCTACATCAGAGTAGAGTCATGGCTGGGTGGTGATCGTCACCCACTCTCCTACAGGCCTTAGGCTACTCCCAAGAATATGTTTCAGGCTGTCAGTTTCCTCGAATTGTAACTTTGGTCATGGACCTCTTTCCCAAGTAGGAAATGTCACCACATCTCTGAAGACATGCATGGAATCAGGCACAGCCTGGAGGAGCTCTGGAAGGAGGAAACCAACTCTGCTTTTCTGCTTCCTAAGCATTAAGGATAATGATAACCCCATTAAACAGCCATTTTTGGAGGAATGTTTAATGATGCTGGAAAGTAGACACCATATATTAAGTTCTAAAAACAAGATGCAAGTGTTATAAAAATTAAAATAATGAGCACAAGGTTTTGTAAGACATCAAATATTACTATTCATTATTTTTGAGTAGTCAGATTTTGAGTATTTTCTTTTTTATATTTTTTAAATGTTTTACAATAAATATGTATTACTTCTATAATTAGAAAAAGTACTAAGTGCTATTGTGTAAAAAAGAAAGAGAGATTTTTAACTTTGCAGAAATAAGACTTTACCCCTAATTTGGGACTTAGTATCATGGTAATGTATAATTCACAAAAGATCCAGAGGATATTTACTTTTAATTCAACTTGTCTAAAGTTAAACTTAGGATAATTTTTCCCAAACTTGGTCCTTTTCCGGTTTTTCTGTCTCAGTGATCATCCTTCCAGTCGTTGAGTTTCACAAGCCAAAATCCTTCCCTCTCCCTACGTCCCCTTAACCAACATAACATTATCCTGAAAGGTGACATCTTAAAGTATCTCTCAACTCCATCATTTTCTCGTTTCACCTCCAGCCACCATTCCCACCCACTCACACCCTACATTCACCGTCACATCATTTCTATTGCAAGAGCTCAAGATCCACTTTCTCCACTTTCCTCTGGTCAATTTCACCCCAGAGCCATTCCACATCCCATATTGCTGTTGGTACTGATGGCAGTTCTCTACTAAACATCCAATTCTAGTCAAGTGTCAAACATGTTCCTTCCCTGCCTGGCCTTCACTATCTCAAAAAATTGTAACATCATTCAATTAACTCATCCCCAAACCCTGGAGACACCCAGTTCATAGTCTATGGAAAGGCTTGTCAACCATAACTCCAAAATATATCCTAACTCTATTTTGTTCCATCTCCATTGTTACCACCAGAATCCCAACCAACATCATCTCTTGTCTACCATACAGCAGTAACCTCCTAACTGGTCATGGATCTTTCATTCTTTACCCTACAATCTGCATATGACCCAGGGATGTATTAAAAGCAAATCAGAACAAAAACATGGTTAAATCCCTCCAGTGAATGTTTATTGCACTTAGGAAAAAAGAATGGACTTTTTTTCTTGCACAATTTGTTGCTGCTCACTTCATGGATATCACCCTTTGCTCACCTGGTTCCAAACACACAGATCCCTTTCTGTTGGTCAAACAGACCGACACTGATCACAGCTTGGGAACTTGGTGCTCACTGTTTCTTCTGCCAGGAAGGTTTCCCTCTGGCTTTTTAAATGATCTGTCCTTCTTTATCTTACAAAGGTCAGAGAATACATAACTTCCTAAAAGGGGCTCTCCTGTCCTGCCTTCTTATAGACAGGACCAACCCCTAGCCCTGGATCCCTCTCAATCACGTGATCTACTTTTATTTCCTCCTTTGCATTTATCACCATTTAAACTAGTCATCTTAATCAAGGGTCTGTGATAATTACTATTAGTCTCCTCCTACTAGAAAGTAAACCTCATTTTCTTTAGTTCACTATTGTTTCCCAGGGTCTAACAAAGTGCCTGTGCTTACCAAATTTTTGTTGAATGAATAAACGAATGCATACATTTCCCTGTTATAGATTTCATAGTTCAAATTTGGATTAATATGGATGAGCTGAATACCTTACCACATTTTCCAAAGATCAAACTGCCTCCTGGCTGTGAGATCTTGTGAAGACATTGGCCCCATTCACAAAAGCATACTCAGGCTCCCTGTATTAGTTCATTTTCATGCAGCTGATAAAGACATATCCGAGACTGGGAAGAAAAAGAGGTTTAATTGGACTTACAATTCCACATGGCTGGAATCATGGTAGGAGGTGAAAGGCACTTCTTACATGGCAGTGGCAAAAGAAAATGAGGAAGAAGCAAAAGTGGAAACCCCTGATAAACCCACCAGATCTCTTGAGACTTATTCACTGTCTCAAGAATAACACGGGAAAGACTGGCCCCCATGATTCAATTACCTCCCCCAAGTCCCTCCCACAACACATGGGAATTCTAGGAGATTCAATTGCAGTTGAGATTTGGGGGTAGACACAGCCAAACCATATCACTCCCTGAGCATGGCTTCAAGTGGCCTGAAGATGCCATTTGCTGCTCTCTGGCATCTGTGGTATGAGCTGGAGGAAGCAAGCAGCTGCCACATGATAAAGCAAAGCAAACAGGAAAGGCTTCACTTTTTGCCAGTGTGCTTCTGCCCTGATCTGAGAGAGATTCTTTGTCCTTCAGAGATGAAAAAATCAAAAGCATTCCAGAAGATGAGGGGAAAGTCTTGGTAGACTGGAGTGGTGATAGGACGATGCTGCTTCTTTCCTATGTGTCCTGTCCTTGCATGCCAATCCTCAGAGTGTTATTACCAGTGCTAGCATAGCATTGTGCCTGGTGGGACAACTCTGGGTTGACTGGATAAGAGGTGCATAACCAGGACTCAGGGACACTAGCTTCCCATGTCCTGTCCATTTTTAGAGAGCAGCCATTAGGGAGGTATTTTTGAGAGCAATGACCATTGTCAAACTATAGCAGAGTTCATCAGTGTGGCCAGTCATGAGTCAAACAGTCCAGATCAACAAAGCCAATTGTGTCATCATTTTACTTCAATTTCTTAAAGTGTATTTTGGACACACAGGCATTCAGGGCATGGTGTATGAGGACAGAACATCCATGGCAGAGAACCAGACCTTAGGGTCAGAGGATAATCTGGGCCTCATTGTCCAGAGTGAATCAAATCTTGGCTTGCTCATGCTGTGAATCACAAAAGCAACAGCTCCAGGTGCACACTCCTGGAGAGGAGAAGGTGTCACTAAAGCAGGAGCAGAGTTCTATGGCGTGATCTCCCCATTTCACCTGGTATATTCCAAGAGTTATAAGGTCACAATCAAAATAGAAGGAAAACCACCTGATGAAGCAGGTCCAGGGGCAGAAGTAGAAGCAGATTTTCTAGATGGGTGAGGTTACATAAAACTCAAGTCCACGCCTGAACACCAGGGCCTTTCCACTTTCCACCCAGGAGCATGTCCGACCCTTTCTAAAATCACCAGAATGGGCAAAATCCAGACCCCAGGCTCCAGCCCATTCAGATCATTCTTCTAGACAAATATTATTTGCCAGGGTAGCTGGCTTGCTAAAGTTTGAGCTCACAAGGTAGGGGAGATGAGACAACTGAGGAGAATAACCAATATTGCAAAAGATAATACAGACCAGAAGTGGTGGCTCACACCTGTAATTCCAGCACCCCAGGAGACCGAGAGAAGAGGATCACTAGAGGTCAGGAGTTTGAGACCAACCTGGGCAACAAAGTGAGACTTGTGTCTACAAAAATGTATAAAAATTAGCTGGGTACTGTGGTACATGCCCGTGGTGACAGCGACTTGGGAGGCTAGGGCAGGAGAATTGTTTGAGCCTTGGGATTTGAGGCTGCAGTGAGCTATGATTGCAGCACTGCACACCAGCCTGGGCAACAGAGTGAGACCCTGCCTTTTAAAAAATAAATAAGCAAATAAAATTTTTAAAAAGATAATACATTGGATAATTTGCATTATATGAAGAGGAACTAATGGACTGAGATAGAGAGAGAACTTAAATGTAACAACTATTCTTGAAGAGGGAAGAGAGGATATTGAAGACATGAGAAAGGGGCAGAAGTATTTCTAAAGAAGAACCAAGTGAAAATGCCAGGCTTGAAAAGTATGAGTACAAAATCTCCATGTGTAAAATTAATTGTTGAATAAATGTAGCTAGAGAAGGAATGTGTAAGTTGAAACTTTAGGTGAAGAACTCCTTTTAGAAGGCATCATGAAGTAACAAAAAGACAAGAAATGTAAATGAAAAGTAACACATGTGATAGATTTCAATGTTCATATTCTTTTCATACACTATACAATATTTATGAAATATTAAATATAGTATGTAAATTATACATGCTACTATACATATTAGGAAGAATTATTTAAAGAAATAAAGAATGAAATTTTGCTGACTTAAAGAAAAAGGAAAACACTCAAGTTGAAAGGTCTATGTACCAAAGAAAAGATGCATATGGAAAAATCCATGCTAGAAACATAGGTCTATTCAACAATATCACAGACATAGAAAAACTCCAAAAGTGTTTGATGAGAAGAGTTAATCGCTTCAAAGAAACCTCAGAATCTGAATGTCATCGATCTTTCAACAAGAGCATGGAGAACAAGAAGACAATAGACATACTCAAATACCTGAAATAAAATAACTCAAAATGAGAATTATATATTTGGCTACACTTGCTGAAAAGGCAAAAACAATGGTCCTAGGATTATGTTCCTCCTGATTAAAGGACGAGGAAAAGACTGGCTTTACAATAGAAAGTCTTTTTGACAATACCCAGTACCAAATACTTGTAATTTTGACCATACTGGCCAAACAGCAACAGAAAAATACACATCCTGCTCTCCACCCCTGCTACACTGTGATTACAGTGGACCAAGCTGAGAGCTGATCTTCCACTCCACACCATCTATATCTTATGGCAACATGAAGTCTCTCTTCAAGTTCTCTCTCTTTGGTTTCCCTGCTCAGGAGTGTGCAAGGGGCACCAGGAAAATGGGAATAATCACCGATTTCCATCTCCTGCTTGGCAAAGCCAGGTCGTGGTAGTGGTGCTTTGATTCTCCTACATGGGTAGTATCGGCAGGATGGAGCAGGAGCTGATCTTCCATCTCCCTCCAGGCAGGGGCAGGTGGTCCTCTAGCTCTCTCACCAAGGCAGAGTCCAAGTGGCAGGTGGCAGCCAGTCCAGCAAACTGAGTCCCCTCCAACATCAACTAGAAAAACAAAGCAGTCTTTGTGGCGCCTGGCTAGCACACCATTTTCCCCCCACCTTGGTATCAGTGGGGCTAGATGGGGAACCCAACATCTGCCCTCACTCAGCCTCAGTCAGGCGAAATGAAGTGGTGGAAGGGAGACTAGTTGCCACACTGTGTTGCAACAAAGTGGTGTGAGTCAGCCCTCCGCTTACCCTCTGCCTGGTTTCAGTGTCCAGTGGTGTATTAGTCAGGGTAGCAGATACTCAACTGTCAGGAGTATCTGCTACAAATGGGGAGCTGAGCTACACCTCCCCACTCAGAGACAATGAGGTAACATGAGCCAATGTCCCACCTTTTGGGGAAAGGTGTCAATGAGGCCCATAGGGAAACTGAACTTCCACCTCACTTTATCTGCAAAGACGCCGTGTTATTAAACAGTTCGTTTTTGCTAGAAGGGTGTCAGTAGAGCCAGCAGAAAGCTGAACATGCACACCCAACCAGCCCTGGTGCTATACTTCAACACACTTGCTAACTCGTAAAATAAATACACAAATAAAAGATTGCATAGATTTCTGAGTTTCATAATTCAATTTTCAAAATGCCCAGGATACAACTGAAAATCACTAATCAAATCATGAACACGAAAATCCTAACCTGAATGAGAAAAAACAGTCAACAGACATGAGCACCATGATGAATCTGGTGTTGAAATCATCTCATAACGATTTTAAACCAGCCACCATAAAAATGCTTCAACAAGCAATTATGAATTACTTCGTAACAAATGAAAACACAGAAAATTAATAAAACAACTGGTGGTATAAAAAAGAATCAAAGAAAATTACAGAACTAAAACTGCAATCACCACAATACAGTTTAAAGAAACCTCGGTGGACGGACTCATTGGAACTGAGAAAGGATGCGTCAGGAAACCCGAGGTCAGATGAACAGAATGGACCCAACCTGCACAACACAAATAAAACGGACTGAAAAAAATCAACAGTGTCTCAGAAAACGGGGCAACAATAGCAAAAGAAGTTACAATACTATCTCGAAGTTTCAGAAGGAGAGGAGAGAGAGAATGGAACTGAAAGGGTATTTGAAGAAATAATGGCTAAACATGTCTTACTTCAGTGACAAATATGTCTACAGATTCAAGAGGCTGAGAAAATCTCAAATAAGACAAACTTAAAGAAATTCACACTAAAGACACATAATAATTAAACTCTGTGCAACTAAAAACAAAGAGAAATTCTTTAAAGTATCCAGAGAAAAACAACGTTCCTTATAAGAAAACATGAGTTAAATGACAATAGATTTCTCACTGGGAGTGTAGAGGTAAGAAAGAAGTAGAATCACATTTTTCAAGAGCTAAAAGAAAAGAACTAACCCCAAATTCTGAGTCTGATGAAAACACCTTACAGTAATGAAAGATAATCTCAGACAAGAAAACTAAAAGAACATGTTATAGAATACTTACCCTTTAAAAATGGCTAAAGAAATTTTCCAAAAGGAAAATAAATAATAACAGAAGAAAGGTCAGAAAGAAAGAAAAAGACCATCAGAATGAGTAAAAATAGGGTTAAATATGAAGCACTGTTTTTCTTGTGAGTTTTTAGTTATATTTGATGGTTGAATCAAATAAAAGACAATATAATGGGGTGCTCATTGTATATGTTACATAGACGATTATATTTTTCATGGACAGATTAAAGGAACCTAAATGGAAATAAATTTTCTCTATTTCGTATAAAGCAGTGAAACATCAGTACCAGTACTTTATAAATTATGTATGTATATTATAGCAGCTGGAGTAACCACTCAGAAAACTATACTCGAAAACACTACAAATAAATCAAGAATATATCCTTTAAAATGTGTAAGCAACCCAAAGGAAAGAACAAAAGAAAGATAGATGAAGGAGAAACTGAGGAAGCAAACAGAAAACAAGCAATAAAATAAAACAGAAGCCCTAACATATCAATAATTACCTTAAGTATAAATGATCTAAATATAACACTAGAAAGACAGATTGGCATAGTGGAATATATATATATATATATATATATATATATATATATATATAATGTGGAATATATATGTAGGTGGAATATATATATATTTCTTTTCTATATATATATATATGTTGAAAAGAAAAGGATGGAGAAAGCTATAGTATGAAAACAATGAAAAAGCAAGAGTGATTGTAATAACATTAGATGATGTAGTACCAAATAAAATTACTAGAGATAAATGATAAATGGAGACATTATAAAAATGATAAGAGAATCAACATGCTGAAAGGACTTAAACAATTCTGAATAGTAATGCGCCAAACAGCAGAGCCTGAAAATATATGAAGCAGAAACTCATATTAGTATTAGCCATTAGGGAAATGTAAATTAATGCCCTTACAAAATACCACTACATATTTGTCAAAGTAGCTAAAATTAAAAAAAAAAAAAAAGAGTGATGGTACCAAACACTGGTGAGGTTGTGGAGAAACTGGATCATTCATTCATACATGGCTGGTGAGAAAGTAAAGTGATACAGCCACCCTGGAAAACAGTTTGGCAGATTCTTAAAATACAGAACATACAACTACCCTACAACCCAACAATTATGCTCCTGGGCCATTATCTCAGGTAAATGAAAATGTAGATTCACCCAAAAACAAAAATCTTTGCTTTATTTGTAATCATCCAAAACTGGAAACAATCTGGATGTTCTTCAGTGAGTGAGTCATTAAACTATGGTCGTTCTATACTATGGAATACTAATGAGCAATAAAAAGCAATGAACTATTCATACACAAAATAACTTGATGAGTCTCAAGGGAATTATGTTGAGTGAAAAAGTCAATCTTTGGTTACATACTACATGATTCCATTTATGTAACATTCTTGAACTGACAAAATTTTAGAGCTGGAGAACACATGAGTGGTTGCCAGAGGTTGGGCAGAGATGGGCAAGAAGAAGAGCCTGTGAAAGAGCAGTGTGAGGAGTTCCTGTGGGGATGGGACTGTCTTGTACCTTGATTGTGGGGCGGTCACACAAATCTGCACAAACTGCACAAATTGCATAGAACTGGCCAGATGCAGTGGCTCACACCTGTAATCTCAGCACTTTGGGAGGCCAAGGTGGGCAGATCACAAAGTCAGAAGATTGAGATCATCCTGGCCAACAAAGTGAAACCCCGTCTCTACTAAAAATACAAAAATTAGTTGGGCGCGGTGGCTCATGCCTGTAATTCCAGCTACTCCGGAGGTTGAGGCAGGAGAATGGCTTGAACCAGGGAGTTGGAAGTTGTAGTGAGCCGAGTTTGTGCCACTCCACTCCAGCTTGGAGTCAGAATGAGACTCTATCTCAAAAAAAAAAAAAAAAAATTGCATAGAACTGAACAGACACACATGTACACATATAACTGGTGAAATCTGAATAAAGTCAATGAATTGTTTTGGTATAAATTTCCTGTTTGTAATATTGTACTAAAATTATGCAAGATGTAACTATTAGAGAACTTGAGTGTAGAGTATGTGGAATCTGTATTAATTCTTAAAACTGCAAGTCAACTTGCAATTATTATCTGAAAATAAAATGTGAAAGAAATAAATATGTAGAGATCTAGTGATACAGCCTCAAACATACATGGCTATCTAGTAATATTAATATAACAACCCTCTCAAAACATAATAAGGATTCATAAAATAAGCAATGATATATAAATTGAATAATGTGATGACTAAGCTCAAACTAATAGTCACACATCAAACACGGACAAATAACAACAGTAATGGAGACCTTGCTTTGCTCCTGTTATGAAACTTATATGCATATTCTAATAGAATTCACACATTCATTCAAATTGTTTTTCTGTAAAAAACAGAGAGCAGAAGATATGTGTAATGTGTAAAACTGACTGGGTACCACACCTGGGTATACAAGGAGTGACTACGAATGACCAAAAGATACCAATAAGCAATTCAAAAATGAAGATGCCTAAATCACCAACAAGTACAAGCCAAGCGTGTTTGGAACTGAGACAGGAATTCCACTTCTGGGGTAGCTTCCTCTTCAGGAGCCTTCACCCACAGGTCCAGATGGGATATCTTTGCAGACTTCCATGACTGCACTGTCAGTGGCGCTGGAGGGGAATGGATTAGCGAAGTGTGGATGATGCAAACTATGTCATAAGCAACAGCTAGATGTACAGACAGCCAACAGTGACACACACACATGCACACACACATACACACACACACACACACACGGTGACTACATAGGAAGGAGCAGAAAAAGAAACATAGTACTCATATTCTACATGGATTGAAAAGCAGTGTAAATGTACAAAACTCCCTTTAGCAAGGATACTTACACATTTATAGAGCATAGCATATGAGCATGAGTGCCTCTGGAAATTGGAGTTGAAACAGGAATAGGGTGTTGGAAATGAATGGGACTTTGCATGGACTGATGCCTCTGTCTGAAACTATAACCAAAGGGAAACAACATAAGGCTATTGTAAGAGGTAGAGTGGGGGAAGGAATGGAAACCTTTCCAAGCACTTGCCTCTGGGTGGTTTCCTGAGTATGATTTCATAATTCTGTGTCCTCAGACTCTCTCCAAATGCCACTCACTCTGTGGGGCTTGGAGGACACTCCCTGACCAGGACAAGAGCCAAGCCTGGGGTAAAGAAGAACTCAGGGGACAGGGTTGGGGGCTTGAGGCAGAGACTAGAGAGGGCAGGCAAGCCTGCTTCACGTCTTGGGTGTTTTCTCTTTTTCTTGCCATGACAAGGTAATGGAGTCACAGCCCCGGTGTGGAGGCCAGACCATGCAGGGCCAGAGTCCACCCTGGGATAGGAGGCCCTTCCGAGGCAAAGTGGCCTGGTAACTTGGTGCTCTTTCCCGGGGAAAATGCAACCATTGTTTTACACAAAACATGCCTCTGTCCCTGGCCAAGGCCATCTGTAAAAAGTTATTTTCCTCAAAAGCTTGAAGGAAAAGGCTGCAAGAGGTATGCTCTGGCTTCCAACTCCCTATACACAGTTCTGGGCCAAGTACAGTAAGGCCGGCCGAGCAGGGTGACCCCAGACGCTGAAGGCAGAGCCACAGCCGCCGGCAAACAGGAGTAGCCTGCTGCACCAGGATCCTTAGCCTGAGCTCGGCCACAGACCCATTCAAAGCTTTGGCGACTCACTGTGCCCCGAGTTTTACTTTTCCCGATAAGCCAGAAGATCACAATCAAATGGTTGGAGGTCACAGGCCCTGTGAACACCTTCTCCAGAGATTGCCATGGTCCTGGAATGCCTGTCTCCCCTGTCCCGCCCCAAACCTCCCACAAGCACATAGAACAGACCATGGCCTCCAACACACCTTCCCCAAACAAGAGCTGGGTGGGCCCTATGGCCATCTCCCTCCTCCTGGCCAGCTCCCCCAGGTCCAGCCAGGCATGAGGCTCCCACCCATCTGTCCTCCCTGTCCCTGCAGGAGGGCACGGGAACTGGGCCACCTAGCCAGGCGAGCGTTGTGATCAATCAGATATGGAAACACTCCTACAACCACTGGGGCACAACCGATGGAAATCCTGAGTCCTGCAAGGGACTTCAGTTACAATATTCAATTTTAAATGGATCTGGATAACACTGAGCTGCATTTTGTAAAGGAGCGTGCTGCTCAGAAGCTTTGCTTACCACCGCCCAGCCGCCCCACACTGTGTAGGTCACAGTGCCAGAAGAACTTGCGCCTGAGCCTGGAGGAGGCTCCCTCACAAACCAAGGCGCTCTGAGTCCACTGTCATGTCCAGGGAGCCACTCAACCAGGAGCCAAGGGGCTCAGGGGCATCAGAATGTGTGACAACACCCCACCGGAGAAGGTCCGTGGGCAAACACCCCGACGTTCTCCCTGAGAGTGGGAAAGGCAGGCGCAGGGGCTTGTCCTTCCAAATCCCACAGTCAGCTTGCGGGGCATTCACGCCATCCTGCCTGCTCTCCTGGGCACCTAGCACAACACTGTGGTCAAGTTCGGCCTGAGCTGGTGCAGGGCCAGTGTGTGGGGAAGGGCCCTCCCTGTGGCAGGCGAGGCTCTCTGGTCCCGGGTGCAGGAGAACCCCCGGGATGGGATGGAGCAACCTCAGAGGCGGACACCAGAGAAGGGCTCCCCAGCACTGCAGCAGGCCCTTCCAGGGGCTCCCAGTCCCCAGCTTACCTATTCAAAGCTTCATAACCCTGGCACAGGAGATTTGCTTCTTTACTTTTGAAACAGCCATGCCACCCGGGCTGGAAGCCACCCTGCAGAAGCCTCCATGGCTGCTGTTTGCTCTTCTAATGACTCCGGAGTTCGGACAACCAGAGTTTCTGATGCCGACACCAGCTGCAGTGTGTCTCCAGGGGGACGCCTGCCACCGGAGCCCATGTCTCAGCCGGGGCAGTCCAGCACAAGTAGGTTCAGTGAACAAGGGAAGCATCTCCTTCCACCCAGAAGTGAGCGCCTATTGTCTACCCTCATGGAGGCCGGGAAAGAGGACATCTTCCTTCAGCCTCATCTCTACAGACTTTCTCTAACTCATTTCCTCTTCCCCTCCACTGGGTCACCTCCCCAGGACTGGATGAGCTGTCAGGGCCACTGCCCCTCTGAGGGTCTTGAAGGCAAACACGAGTGGGAGGACAGAAGATGAGGGTTATTCGAAGTGCTGGGGGAAGAGCCTGCCCATAGGGGAGGGGCCCTGCCTTATTCCACCCCACCATCTGTGCTTGGGGCAGGGAAGGTCTAACAGTCAGCCCGAGCTGCCATAGCAAAGCACCACAGAGCTGGGGGGTGAAACAACAGGTGTTTATCCTCTCAGTCCTGGAGGCTGGAAGTACTAGAGCAAAGTGTCAGCCGAGCTGGTTTCTCCAGAGGCCTCACTCCCGGGCTGGTAGATGGCACCTTCTCCCTGCGTCCTCACACGATCTTCCCTCTGTGTGTATCTGCGTCCTCATCTCCACTTCTTCTGGGACACGGGCTATATTTATATTGGATTAGGCTTCTAAAAGGAAAATTAAAACTTGGGACTCCAGTTTACTCTGCCAAAAGAAAAAAAAAGTTAAGCTGAAAGCTGAGTCTTGCAAGAAGCTGCCTTTCCTTTTGTTCCTAAGCAGATAGCTACAGATAAAAGGCTGAACATGTGCACAGGTAGCTGCTCTATGTTCACATTACCTTACGTAAAATGCCAGTTTACTGAGTGCAAGACGTGTACGTAATTGACTATTCCCCACTGGCTCCTTGCCTCTTGTAACACGTGGATTTAGTAATGTGACCATACCCTCCCTCTTTCCCCTCCAGCCTGCTTTTCCCCTTTAAATAGTGAAGCCCTCAATATCATCTTTGGAGAAAGGCACAGACCTGTCTCCTGGGCATGAGTTATCAACCTTGGCAAAATACACTTCTAATTGATTGAAAGCTGTCTCAGATATTTTTGTTTATTGGTCCACCCATATGAACTCACTTTAACTTAACTACCTCTTTAAAGACCTTGTCTGCAGGCCGACCTCACCTGCAAAGCATGGTCAAGGTGACAGACAGAAGCTGGCCTGGGACAAGGTACTCTAAGATCAGCCTCAAGGGTAGAGATGTTCTGCAAAGGGATTGAAAACATAGTAAACTTGGCAGAGCTTGACACGAGGGCATCTTTTCCCATCTTGTACACTAGAGCAGGGATCAGCAAATACCGCCCAGGCCAAATTCTGCACATCAGACGAGCCACCTGTTTTACAGATAGGTAAGGTTGTACTGGAGCACTGACACACCGCTTCATGAACCTGTCACCCGTGGCTGCTTTTGCCAAATTGAGGAGCTGTGGCAGAGACCACACGGCCCCTGAAGCCTAAAACATTTGTGGAAAACATGCCAGCCTTTGCACCGGAAGATCAGCTCCCTATGGGCAGCGATTTTTGTCTATCTGCCCACAGCTGTGCCCAGCATCTACAACTCCGTGTGGCAAGTACCAGGGGCTCAAACAATACTTGTTGGAAGAACAGGTCATTCTGCGTACATGGAACTGAAGGTGTGGTGAGGTCATGGCCCAGAAAACCTCTTGAATTGTCCAACCCAAGCCTCTTGCCTTGGTGATAGCCACCGCTTGCATCTGGTGAGTGTTCTATAGTGTCCCCACAGGACCACAGCAAGCACAGACTGCCCTTTCTACCCAGAAGGGCCTGACCATTTCCTTTCTTCCCTTGCGACTGTTCCTAGTGACCACTGGGGCTTTTGCACACAGGGTGTGTAGGTTAAAATTCCATTGCCCCACTGCTTACAGAAGATCCACTGCCGCTGCAGTCATGAGCACCTCTCCAACACCTTCTCACCCCTGGAGCCCAGTGATGTTACCTGTACTTGATATTCTCCAAGATCCCGCTTAGAGCCCAAAGCAAGGATGGGTGTTGGCCAAATCATTGGCTAGATCAGGCACTTCTGATCAAGGGGTCAAATCAACATAACCTGTGTTGAAGTTCTAACCCCATACCTCAGAATGTGACTGTATTTGGAGACCAGCGGAGACAAGATCTTTAAGGTGATAGTTAAGTGAGGATTCTGCCCTTCCACTCAGAATCCACATGTAGACGCTGAGAAGTCAACCTTCCTTCCTCCCTAGATTCCAGTCTTAGGGTGTCCTTAGGACTTTTCATTACCACAAAGAAATCCAGGAGCTTGGAGACACAGTGCTCCCCTCTCCCTGACCCACAGCTATGGTTAAGTTTGAGTGGTTCTGACCCTGCCTTGATCACAGATAAGCTCAGAGTCCTCAAGGATGGACCTTGATTTTTTAGGAGCCTTTGTTCCTGAACCTGCAGGTAACTGGGGCCACCTCACTGCAATGCAATGACAAGAGTCCTCCCCCCAGGCTGGCTCACTGGCTGGGAGGACAGATGCAAATCATTTCCCAGGAAGGGCCTAGAACATCCTATAGTTCTCCAAGGTGTAATTGCAAAATAAACTCTCAAGTGCCCAGGTTCCAGGAGCCTTTGGACACGCTCTTGAGCTTGAGAGATGAGAAGCACAGCCAAGAGGAGGCGGAAGACGCAGTTCCCTGGGTGGTGTCGACATTTAGCTTCCTGGAAGTGGCCTCAGATCTAGCCTAGAGGAGCCTCCAGGACCCCTACGGGGCCTCCCATCCCACTTCACTAGAAAGGCCCTGTAGAAGCGAGATCGAGAGCGTCCTTCCAGAGCACAGGGATCCGAGCTGAACGCTGGTTCTCATGCTTCCTGGATATGGAACCAAGGGGAAGCCTCATTTTCACTTTGGAAAGTGAAGTTGCAAATATCGGCCTTGAGCAACTTTTGAGAGAATTATGGCAGTAGTCCATGTGAGCACTGAGGAGGTTAATAAACACTGAGCAGGTGCAAACCTGAAACACAGCGTGAGAGGGGTAAGCAGTCCCGATAAACAAAAGGAAGGGAAAAGGAAAGGATATTTTCCACATATCTTAGATCTTTTTTTCCAAAGTTTTATCAGGACAAAGTGGAAGCAACTAGTTGAACTTTGTCTCCCAGGCCAACACTTACACATGTGCACACACACACATGCACACACACACACCCCTGCACCTCTGCACAGGGGGCTGATCATCCTCCTAGCAACGTGGATCGGACAGTTCCCTGATTGAGATGCTCCCCATCTTGGTATCCTGCTCATAGAGTCTGCACATCTCTCACACTGAGAGGTCAGCCTGAGAAGTATTTTCTCCCTCCGCTGCATGGACTGGCTCCACCTTAGCAAAGAAAGCCACACAGTAAGCTTATGTTAAGACAGGGTTCAGCCCATGACAAGTACAACTAAATCGCTGGCTCTGGCAAGGGTGTACCAGGGCACCTCACCGACATTCCTAGATGTCTCTGTTTATACCTTGGCTCCTTCACAGGTAAAACACTTCAACTTCCAAGACCACTATGACTGCATTAGTTAAGTTTAGCAGTGTGCTGTGTGGATGTGCAGTGCTTCTATTATTAAGCTGACATGAGAGAGGTAAATATTTCCCCGGTGACAAGCAGCAGCCCTGGTATCCAGGGACTCCCTTCCCAAAAGCCTTTCCAAATAGGGAAGCTTGCAGCACTCTAAAAATGAACCAGGGGACCCCAAAGAATTTGTGGATTTGAAAATATTCAACACATGCTCGAAATACCTTTCCTGTGAGGTATTCAGAAAGAGCTGAACTCTGAATAGAAAGATCTTACGATCACAGAAAGTGCAAAGGGCTGGCTGCACCACCAGCCCCCGGGGTTCCCTGGCCAGGCACGTAAGGAAACTGCATTGCACCTGTGTCCACCAGTGTCCTCTGCGCACTGGCATTAGCAGTTTGAGATTCAAAAGTCCCATGATGCTAGCTCAGGAACTCCAACTCATTGAGAAACACAAGAAACATTTCTTTTCCAAAACGACTTTAAAAATTTCAAAAGTAATGAATGGCCTGAAAATTCCGAGAAAATAAAAGAGTGTAATACCTAATATTTATTGATCATTCACTATGTTCCGGGCACTAGGCTTGAATTGTCTTATTTGATCTCACCACCATTTAATTACATAAGAAGAGTTACCAATTTCTTTTCTTTTTCTTTTGTTTGAATGAATCTCGCTTTGTCTCCCAAGCTGCAGTGCTGTGTGGCCCAATCTCGGCTCACTGTAACCTGTGCCTCGCGGGTTCTTGTGCTTCAGCCACCACACCTGGCTAATTTTTGTATTCTTAGTAGAGTCAGGGCTTCTCCCTGTTGGCCAGGCTAGTCTGGAATTCCCGGCCTCAAGTGATCTGCCTGCCTCAGCCTCTCAAAGTGCTGGGATTGCAGGTGTGAGCCACTGCACCCAGCCCCAATGTCAATTTTCATACATCCCTTCAATAATAACAAATACTGAGTGCCTACATTGTACAGTGTGGTTCTAGCTGCCAGGCACATGGCAAAGGGTGAGATGATGTCCCTCCCCTGGTGGAGTTGATAATGATAATCTAAGAGAAAGAGACAGACCACAGCCAAAGTCACAGTGTGATGATACTGTGTCGGGCGGTGGGAAGCATCTCAGAGAAAAAGGAAGCAGGCTTCGGAGTCAGGCAGAGAGCAAGACAGGAGGGACTTCTGGGAGAAGTGGGCATCTGAGCACGGGCCTGAGAAAGGGAGGCACAGCCAGTCAGGACATGGGAAAAGCTCACCTGCTCAGGGGAGAGCAGTGCTCAGGCTAGAAGCAGGAGGGTACAAAGGACTCGGATGGAGGGCAGGGAGCGAGGGCCGAGGGCCAGGTGGACACTGAGGAAGCAGCTAGGTCCTAAGCCTCAGGGCACATAGGATGCATGACATCTTGGACTTTAAGGGGTTTAGAGCATTACAGGATTTTCAATTCCATCCTATTTCACTTTAAAAAAAAAATCGCTGATCACACTCCACTAAATTGACTTTGCTACCTATTCATCCAGTTATGAACATGCCATCAGAAAGCCACACTCTTGCAGGCAACCCTTGCTCCTGAATTATCTTTATCAAAATATAGAAATTAGAAAAGAAACCTAGCAAATTTGTTCTTTGTACAAAGATGGAGGAACTGACCGCAAAGTGATCTTGTAAATGGAACCAAATAATGACCCCTTGGTATTTTACCTTCTAGGACCTTGTCTTATGACTCCAATGCCCATGAATGGCAACTGTAGGGGCTACCAGGTTTGCCAAGAAGCCTGAGCTGTCAGCGCCACCCTGTCCCTGGCAGGCAGCTGACCGTCCCAGCCTCGTGTCGGCTCCGCAATCACAATGCCGGGCATTTGTTGGCACCTGCCCATGATAACGGGGTGGAGAAATTCAGATCTACAGATGCTCTTACCGGGAAAAGGCTCCCTCGAGCTCCACATCTCCAATTCTGGTTGGGTGCGTGGCAGTTCTTCTTATCTCAAACTGGCATTCCTCTACACGCCTGCTCATCACAGAATTCCTGGGCATTAAAAGAATACAGAGTGTCACATCCTGGAACCCTGTGCTCCCATGGAGGGTCACGCCTGAATTCCCCAGAGCGGATGGACACGGACGGTCTCCAGACAGCGTCATGGAGCACCCACAAACCCATTTCGCCCAGGGTGTCACCACCCTGTCATAAAATCCTTCCTAGAAGTGGAAGTGGGTTCTGCTCTTTCCCTATGAAGTCTAGGCCCACTTTTGAAAAACAGCTCATCATCGGCTGTCACCCTCACCTTTCCAAAACCACATGGTCTTCTTTTCTCCTGGTTGACAGCATGGAAGACTTCAGTTTGGGCACAGAAACCTGTGGATCCAGCCCTGGAGGCTCATGTGGACCTTGAAGGTCCACTAAGCCAGAGGCCTCAGCTCCAGGGACAGGCCAGCGAGCAGCTGCTGGCAGGACAGCCTCTCCTTTAGGTTCTCTGCCAGGAGGTGAGCTGGCTCCACGCCGACCTGGGAGCACCTTCTCCACTTCGATGCTTTTGGACAGGCCTTCCATCAGAAACTACCCAGCCGCTCCGCAGCCCCCAGTAACCCTGCTGCGTGTTGGGACCCACCTCCTCCAACACCTTTCCCCAAGCCCTGTCTCCCTCCCCTGAGGCCTTGTGGGGAAGATGCATGAATGGGACTAACAATGATTGAGCACCTACTGTGTACTGAACATAGTGTTCAGTGCTTTACTCAAATTATCTAATGGTAATTACTATTTTTATCCCCATGTTACGCTGGGAACTGACACTAGGCAAGCAGGGCTCTGAGTCCAGAAAAGCTGACTCTTGTTTTTTTTTTTGAGATGGAGTCTGGCTCTTGTCGCCCAAGCTGGAGACGGGGTTCCACCATATAGGCGAGGATGGTCTTCTTCTCTTGACCTCATGATCCTTCCGCCTCGGCCTCCCAAGGCTGCGAAGTTGAGGCATACTCCCTTCAGGAGGGTGTGCCATAGTGATTCATGGGGAACAAAATGAAATGTCCTGGTGTGCCTCTCAGCCTTATGAGTGTCACTTGGCAGTGGGTGACTTTGGCCCACCGAAGAGTCCCAGGGCTATGATGGTTTCTGGGGAGAGCTGCAGAGCTATGCACAGCAGTAAGCAGAGGTGTGCGGCTGCTCTCCAGGCATCCTGTTCTCCCTGCAGCCCCACTGTGTCTTTCTGATCTACTCCATGTGCAAAGACATGGTGAGTCAAAAAAGCTGACCACTCTGCCAGATATGGAACCAAACAGCACATCTGATTGGTGGTCGGTAGGGCCCCTGAGTAAAAGGGCAAGAGCTCACACTGCTATGGCAGGGTGGTGGAGGGAGGCTGCACAGGGAGTGCAGGGAGGTGGAGGGTGGCGCTTGCTGCTGCGGGGTGACTGTGGGGAAGGGCCCAACAGGGGCCTGCTTTGCAGAGGGAGACTTGGAAGCCGCTGGGCTGCAGAGAGCAGACCCACGCAGAGGACTCCCTTCCCACATCCGTGGGCGTTTTGCTTCTCTTTGCTTTTGTGATATTGCTCAGGGCCTGCAAAGTTCTTTTTTAAGAATTCTCTTTCCGTCTGCTTGTATTTCCTCTGCTTACTGAGTACGTTGATTCACTGAGGTGACTGAACTATGAGCGGTTTCTCACCAGATACCAAAATGTACACATACTGGGGACAGTGCGAACTGAATTTCCCACGGCCGCTGAGTGTGTGCACTGTAAACGTGGGTTCAGACATATGGGCCCAAAGTGTGTCTGAGTGGCCATTTTCACACTACCCACACATACGCAGAGGAGATGCCGGAGAGAATTTTTGTGTGTTATCGCCATCTCCCACACCTCATGTTCTAGAAAAGTGTCCTGTTAGCCTGTGAGAAGGTATGCATGTGTGTTGTGTGAGAGGTGAGTGGGGAGGTATGCTGTGGGTGTGCACTGTGTGTTTGTTGTGTAGGGTGTGTGGTGTGTGCTCTGTGTGTGTGGTATGCTGTGGTGTGTTCATAGTGTGGTATGGTGTGTTGTATGTGCGCGTGGTGTGTGTAGTATGTGTGGTGTGTGTGGTGAGTGCTGTGGTATGCAGGGTGTGGTGTGTATGTGGTGTGTGGGTTGTGAGTGGTGTGTGGGGTATATGGTATATGTGTGGTATGGGGGGTATGTGGTATGTGCATGGTGTGTGTATGCGGTGTAGTGTGTGTGTAGTATGAGCTGTGTGGTGTATGTGTGTGTATGTGGTATGTAGCATATGTGTGCTCTCTGCGTGATATGGAGTGTGTAGTGTCTGTGGTATGTGAGTGTGTGGGCGGTATGTGTAGTGTGTGGTGTGTGTGCATGTGATATGTGGTGTGTGTGCATGTGATATGTGGTGTGTGTGGTATGGGATGTGTGGTGTATGTGGTATGTATTTGTGGTATGTGGTGTGTGTGTATGGGTGGTATGTGCGGTGTGTGTATATGGCATGTAATGTGTGTGTGATGCATGTATGTTATGAGTGTATGTGTGGTATGTGTGGTGTGGTGTGTGTGCTCTGTTTGTGGTATAAGGTTTGCAGTGTGTGTGGTATGTATGTGTGATGTATGGAGTGTATGTGTGGTATGTGTGGTATAGGGCATGTGGTATGTGTGGGGGTGTATGTTTATATGTGACATATATATGTATGTAGTAGGAGTGTATGTGATAGTGTGTGTGTAGTGTGTGCAGTATGATGTTTGTGTGGTGTGTGTGTTGTATGTGTGATATGGAGTATGTGGTATGTGTGTGGTACGTGTGATGTGTGGGGTGTGTGGTGTGTGTGTAATATGGGGTGTGTGGTATCTGTGTGTGGTATGTGGTATGTCTGATATGTGGTGTGTGGTGTATGTGTAGTATGGGGTATGCGGTGTGTGGTTTGTGTGTAGTACGAGGTGTTTGGTATGTGTGTGTGGTATGTACTATGTGTGGTATGGTGTGTGTGTGGTATGG
>PVKP010020251.1:0-41006 GCA_004027715.1 Plecturocebus donacophilus | reverse complement strand
AAAAAAAAAAAAAAAAAAACTAGCCAGGCACGGTGGCACATACCTGTAATCCCACCTACCAGAGGGAGGCTGAGGTGAGAGGATTATTTGAGAACAGGAGGTAGAGGCTGCAGAGAGCTATAATTGCACCATTCAGTCTGGGTGACAGACCAAGACCCTGTCTCAAAAAAAAAAAAGAATGTTAGCCAGGTGCAGTGGCTTATGCCTGTAATCCTAGCACTTTGGGAGGCCAAGGCAGGCAGATCACTTGAGGTCAGGAGTTCGAGACCAGCCTGGCCAACATAGTGAAACTCCATCTCTTCTAGAAATACAAAAATTAGCTGGGCGTGGTGGCATGCACCTATAGTCCCAACTATTTGGGAGGCTGAGGCAGGAGAATTGCTTGAACCTAGGAGGCGGAGGTTGCAGTGAGGTGAGATCATGCTACTGCACTCCAGCCTGGGCAACAGAGTGAGACTCCATCTCCAAAAAAATAGAAGAAGAAGAAGAAGAATGTTTAGGCTGGGCACAGTGGCTCATGCCTGTAATTCCAGCACTTTGGGAGCCCAAGGTGGTAGGACTGCTTGCATCTTGGAAAACACAGCAAGACCCTGTCTCTTAAACAAAAAAAATTAGGCATAGTGGTGCACGCTGCCTATGATCCCAGCTACTCAGGAGGCTGACATGGTAGGATTGCTTGAGCCTGGGAGGTCAAAGTTGCAATGAGCAGTGTTCATGCCATTGCACTCCAGCCCGGGTGACAGAGCAAAACCCTGTCTCAAAAAAAAAAAAAAAAAAAAAAGTTTAGCGCAGCTTTCTTTGTAATAGCCAAAAGAGTTTTTTATACCTTCTGGATTCCTATCCTTTGTCTGAAATACTAAAATATACTTTGTAAATATTTCCTCCCATTATGTGGCCTGCCTACTCATTTTCTTTTCTTTTCTTTTCTTTTCTTTTTGTCCTCCTTTCTTTCTTTCTAAAGAAGAATACTCATTTTCTTAATGGTGACTTTTGGTGAGCAAAAGTTTCTGATGAAGTGTAAACTATAAATTTTTTTCTTTTATTATTATTCTTTTTTGTGTCCCGTCCATAAAACCTTTACCCATCCAAAAGATATTCTGCTATGATTATTTCTAGAAGGTTTATACCTTTTTTTTTTGAGACAGAGTTTCACTCTGTTGCCCAGACTGAAGTGCAGTGGTGCGATCTCAGCTCACTGCAACCTCCACCTCCCAGATTCAAGCAATTCTCTTGCCTCAGCCTCCCAAGTAGCTGGGACTTCAAGTGTGCGTTACCATGCCCAGCTAATTTTTGTATTTTTAGTAGAGATGGATTTTTGCCATGTTGGCCAGGATGGTCTTGAACTCCTGACCTCAAGTGATCTGCCCACCTCGGTGTCACCCACTACACCTGGTCAAGAAGGCTTGAGCCACCATGCCAGGCCAAGAAGGTTTATAGCTTTAACTGTTATATTTAGGTCAACAATCCATACTATATATGGCACAAGGTATGGGTCAAGGTTCATATTTTCCCCCAGATGTATATTTAGTTGTTCCAACATGATTTGTTGAAAAGATTTCTTTTCCTCAAAGGACTGTTCTGGCACCTGTGTTGAAAATCAAGTGTCCATATAACTGTGGTTCCATTTCTAGACACTCTGTTCTGTTGCTCTCTATCCTTATCTATCCTTGTGCCATTACCACAAAGTCTTGATTATGTACATGCTTAAAATTTAGATTCCTATGCCCTACGCCTCACCTAAATCAGAATCTTGGGAGGAAAAGGTCCAGGGATATGCACTTCTAACAAGCTCTCCAGTTGATTCTTGTGCACCCTAAAGTTTGAGAAGTATTATATCACTTTAACACTCCTTCCCCTAGAACGTATACAAACTAAGGCACTCACAAATTAAGATCCATATGGAAAGACCAGTAAACCTGGAATTAGGAAACCTGAGCTCTGGTGTTGGGTCTGCTTAAAAAAGCAAAAGACTGGCCAGGCACAGTGGCGCATGTCTGTAATCCCTGAACTTTGGGAGGCCAAGGAGGGCGGATTGCTTGAGATACACATGCTCTAATGTCTATCACCTTATTTAATGTCTCAGGTATCTTTGCTCTGTACTTTGCTATGTGAATTATTATTTGCAGTCATCTTCTCCAGCATCTTAGGTTAAAAATCTTCTACCTGGCATGTTCTTCTGCCAAGTTTAACTGCTTCAATTCCTTAAATCCTAAAGCGTTTGGACATATCTGTATGAGTGCAAGAACAGCCCAGCGGTGCTTGTCATACCCAGAGGAATATTTCCTCTACGTATGTGGTTTCAACAACTGCTTTCCACCTTGGGAACTTGAGGACCTACTTATGATATGCTATGTTGTCTTCTGCTTTGTATAAGTGGTTTTCAGAAGTTTTTATTTCCTTTACCATTAAGAAAATCCTAGGGCCGGGTGTTGTGGCTCACACCTGTAATCCAAGCACTTTGGAGGCCAAGGCGGGCAGATCACCTGAGGTTGGGAGTTCAAGACCAGCCTGACCAACATGGTGAAACCCTGTCTTAAAAAAAGAAAAAAAAAATATATATATATATATAAAGAAAAAAAGAAAATCCTACATCTTTCAACAATGCCTCGTGGCTCCTTCTTGTCAATCACATCATCATGTTTGGCGCTATCAGTCACAGAGGCTCCTAGTGCCAATCTTGACATACTATAACATATATAAAAACAGGAAATAATGAAGTCTTGCCACTAGAGCTTTCAGTGTGAAGCTGAACCAAACTATATCTTGAGAAAAAGAAATAAGCCAAAGATGTAATTTGCTATATACAGTTTTAAATTTTTATTTTCAAACTACACAAGTAATCTGTTTGCATACAAATTTATTTTTGAAGAATGCAGACATGTATAAAGTTAAGTGGAAAAGCTTCTTTAAAGATCCAGTCTTCAGGAATAACTACCATGAACAGCTTGACATTTTTTTAGACCTTTCCCTTGTTCCTAACTATATAAACTGCAAACACTTTTAGCACAAAAATTATATCATAACTAAATTCAAGGAGAACTTCATGCATTAAGGCTTTTTAAAACATTCAATCACAAAAATAATGCCTGCTCTTTAAGCAGCACAGATGTATATGAAGTACCAATGCCTGGCTACTTGTAGCAGTCTGGTAGTATCAATTTCAGACATTTTCTTCCTACATATGTCCAAGCAACCACTTATGTACACATTAGTAACTGTTACATGGAAAGAGCAGGACACATATTCAAAATCCAAATCCTAAAAAATACTTTTCACTGCCAGTTCAAATCTCCTGTAGGATGATCCTACTTGGATAAAATATAGGGCAGATCCCATGACTTTGCTGGTCACAGTTATATATCCTCTAGTCATTTTTAATCACAAAATAATCCACTAGGAACATCTCAGTACAATTCCTTTGATGTGGGTAATGCCTCTCACCACCCAGTGTCTTACACTCTCCCTCTAACCACCAACTCCTGCCTCTGACCTTACAGCTCCTGTGTCTTTCTGCTGAGACAGACTTACTGCTGTCAGGTACCCAGATCAGATCCCTCTTGACTGGCTCACATATGGTCTACAGAAACATCTCTTAGATGCAACTCCTAGAACTTTACTCTATAGGTATATTGATATGCATACAAAAAAAATCCATTCAACTATATTCATTTCAACCGTTTCAAGTAGCAAAAGATAAGGAAAACATCCTATCAAAAGCAGATTGATAAAATGTCATAATAGTAAGTTAAACCATCTGAAGTTGCCTATATTCAAACTTTTCTGTTTCTTAAAACTGCAGTTGTAGATATCTTTGCCCACTGTAGTAATATTATGTGCTGGTGCACGTACGTGTGTGTGTGTGTGTGTGTGTGTGTGTGTGTGTGTGTGTCTGTAAAAATATGAGAAAGAAAGAGAGTATGTGCACATATACACATACATTTTATTTTTAACCTTTCTGCATTTATTTGTCTGCAGTAACACAAATCTGGAGATTTGTTTCTGTACAATCTTAGAGCATATTTTTAAATGATAATTTATTCCAGTCAGTTATTTAACTATTGTCATATTTGGTCATATTCTGCTCATATTCTGTTCCCTCTCCCCCATTCCTTTTTACTTTTACTTGCCTGATAATTTTTTTCTCTTCCTTTTCCTCAGTATCTTTCTTCCCCTTGTATTTCTATTCTATTCATGAATGTCCTTAACAATTTTAAGAAACATTTTGTAGTGGACATTATTATTATTATTACTCTCAGATGGAGTCTCACTCTGTAGCCCAAGCTGAAGTGCAATGGCATAATTTTGACTTACTGCAACCTCTGCCTCCAGGGTTCAAGTGATTCTCCTGCCACAGCCTCCCAAGCAGCTGGGATTACAGGCATGTGCCGCCACACCCAGCTAATTTTACATGTTTTTTAGTAGAGACAGGGTTTCACCATGTTGGTCAAGCTGGTCTCAAACTCCTGACCTCAGGTGATCCACTCGCCTCAGCCTCCCAAAGTGCTGGGAGTACAGGCGTGAGACACCGTGCCTGACTTGCAGTGGACATTATTGTAGTAGATATTTTCTTCTCTCCATTTCATGAAATTCTCCAGTTTTTGCTTAGGTATGCTCCCCTGCCCAACCCAGCCCTTGTACTTCCAGTACTAGGTCTTGGAAGGTCTTGGCAAATTCCTTTTCAATAACCACAGTGATTATTCTCGGGTTGGTTGGATTATTGCAAAGCGAAGACTTTTCTTTGATAGTATGGGTAGTGACGCTTTCTCTCCCTGACTTTATACTGAACTTGCAGACATCTTGCAAAAGAGAGAAGCCAGTCCCTGAGGATAAAATTGACACACAAGAAGAAACAAAGCAGAGGCTGGGTGTGGTGGCTCACACCTGTAATCCCAGCACTTTGAGAGGCCAAGGCAGGAGGATCACTTGAGACCATGAGTTCAAGACCAGCTTGGGCAACAAGATGAGATCCTGTCTCTACAAAAAAAAAAAAGCCAGACATGGTGGGCATGTGCCTGTGGTCTCCGCTACTCAGGAGGCTGAGGCAGGATGACTGCTTGAGCCCAGGAGGTCGAGCAGTAACTGCGATCACATCATTACAATCCAGACAGGGGGGTGACAGAGCAAGACTCTGTCAAAGAAAGAAAGAAAGAAAAGGAGAAGAAATTGAAAGAAACAAAAGAAAAGCAGAGAGGACATTAGAGAAAAGGTGTCACCAATAATCTAAAATATCCTAATACTAAATTTTAAATATATGTTCCTCTTAATAAAAAATGTATCTATGGTTTCTTCCTCTCCCACTACAAGTTTTAACATATTCTATTTCTTACTTACCAACCGCCCACCATTCACCTCTGCCAAACACTTACTGAAATTGTCTAGACTTTTAGTATGAGAATATTCATTCTTCTCCTAGATCTATATTCCATTTAGCAAATTTCTCCTTTGTTCTTTTGCACCACATTTCAGAAGAATTCCTTGGTCTGATCTTCTAGTTCAGTGATTTAGTCATCTATTACAACCATGCTGCTACTCAGCCTGCTACTGAAGTTTTTATTTCAGAAAACATGTTTTCAATTTCTAAAAGCTTTCTCATTCTCATTTCTTTTTTCATAGCAATCTGTTGCTATTTTACAAAAATGGTACTTTCTCAAATCTTTGAGGATACTGTTGAACAAAAAATATTACCCTTTGTTTAATACATTCAGTTTGATTTCTCAAAGATTGATTCCTCTATTTGTTCAGCTTGGTAAACAGCTTTCACCCTGTTTTCCTTAAATATTTAATGATTCTTGGTTAAATAAATTGGTGGCTAAAGCTGGTTTTCCCAACACAACGGTTGGGAAACTGAACTCTGGCTGCACTGCAAAAATCGCCTTTTAAAAAATGCTAGCGGCTAGGCATGGTGGCTTATGCCTGTAGCACTTTGGGAGGCCGAGACAGGTGGATTGCCTGAGCTCAGGAGTTTGAGATCAGCTGGGCAACACAGTGAAACCCTGTCTCTACTAAAAATACAAAAAATTAGCTGGGCATAGTGGCATACACATGCTGAGGCAGGAGAATTGCTTAAACCTGGGAGGCGGAGGTTGCAGTGAGCCAAGATTGCACCATTGCACTCCAGCCTGGGTGCCCATTGGGAGACTCTGTCTCCAGAAAAAAAAAAAAAAACCGCTAACTAGGCATAGTAGCTTACAACTCCAGTTCTAGCTACTTAGAAGGCTGAGGCAGCTGGGTACGGTGGCTCACGCCTGTAATCCCAGCACTTTGGGAGGCTGAGGCGGGTGGATCACGAGGTCAGGAGTTTATGACCAGCCTGGCCAAGATGGTGAAACCCTGTCTCTACTAAAAATACAAAAATTAGCTGGGCACGTTGGTGGGTGCCTATAATCCCAGCTATTTGGGAGGCTGAGGTAGAAGAATTGCTTGAACTTGGGAGGCGGAGGTTGCAATGAGCTGAGATGGCACCATTACACTCTAGCCTGGGCAACAGAGCGAGACTCTATCTTAAAAAAAAAAAGAAGGCTGAGGCAAGAGGATGCTTGAGCCTGGGAGTTCAGGCCTGTAGTGAGCCATGATTGTGCCACCATACTCAAGCCTGAGTGACAAAGCAAGACCCTATCTCTATTTTTTAAAAAACCAACCGAACAACAAAAGTTCTTCAGGTGATTTCAATGTGCATCTACCACTAAGAACCATTGCTGCAATATATGTGAAAATCACTCCTCCCTGCCATGAATGTACATGCTGACTATAGGAGTCTGGCTATCAAGAGTATCATATGTGAGAATAGGCAAGCAGTCAGGCAGGTCCTCCTGAAGGAAGGAGCTCCACATTCACAGTGGCAACCAGAAGTTCTCTAAAGCGTAACCCTGATTTTCTCTCTGGCTTTAAAGCCCATGTTGGAGATACTGCCAATTTATATAGATATGTTCTAGTAGCTTAATCTATAGGTAAATGTAATTAGCTATTCTAGTGGGTCTTGGTTCAACAGTTTTGAAATGTGGTGATTAATTACCTTTTGATTATCCTCAACCCACTCTGACTTTGAAATTTCCTGAGCATGATGGTTTCCAGAATTGTGTCAGGAAAACTCACTTCACTAATGTTTCTCCTTTATACCTGTATTAGGTTGCAGATTTCTCCACATAGTAAGGTATCAATCTGAACCCATATGCTTTGCATTCTTTATAAATTCCTCAATGGTTCTTTTTTAAAAAAAAAGACAAGGTCTCACTATGTTGCCCAGGCTGGTCTCAAGCAATCTGCCCACCTCAGCCTCCCCAAGTGCTGGGATTACAGGCGTGAGCCACTATGCCTGGTCTGGTTTTTTTGTTTGTTTAAATTTTTAATTTTTATGGGTAAATAACAGATGTATATATTTAAGGGATATGTTAGATATTTTGATACAGGCATACAATGTTAATAATCACATCAGGGTAAATAGTGTATCCACCACCTCAAGCATTCATCATTTCTTTCTGTTACCAACATTCCAATTATATTCCCTCAGTTAAAATGTACAACAAATTATTGCTGACTGTAGTCACCCTATTGTGCTATCACAGATGATATTCATTGCACCTAACGATATGTATCCATTAACCATCCCCATTTCCTACTTCACCTCCACTACCCTTCCCAGCCTCTGGTAACCATGATTCTACTCTCTCTCTCCATGAGTTCAATGAATTCAACTGTTTTAATTCTTAGCTCCCACAAATGAGCGAAGAACGTGTTAAGTTTGCCTTTCTGTGCCTGGCTTATTTCATTTAATATAATGACCTCCAGTTTCAACCATGTTGTTGTAAATGACTGGATCTCATTCTTTTTATGGCTGAATAGTAGTCCATTATGTATATATACCATATTTTCTGTATCCACTTGTCTGTGAATGGATACTTGATTACAAATCTTGCCTATTGTGAATAGTGCTGCAATAAACATAGGAATGCAGATATCTCTTCAATATACCTATTTCCTTTCTTTGGGGAATATACCTAGCAGTGGGACTGCTGGGCCATATGGCACTTCTATCTTTAGTTTTTCAGGAACCTTCAAACTGTTCTCCATAGTAGGTGTACTAATTTGCATTACCACCAATGGTGTATGAGGGCTCCCCTTTCTCCACATCTTCACCAACATTCGTTATTGCCCACCTTGTGGATAAAAGCCATTTTAACTGAGGTGAGATACATCTCGTTGTAGTTTTCAATTGCATTCCTCTGATGATCAGCGATGCTGAGCACCTTTTCATGGACCTATTTGTCATTTTTATGTCTTCTTTTGAGAAATGCCTATTAATATCTTTTGCTCATTTTTAAATTGGATTTTTTTCCCTGTAGAGTTGTTTTGGTTCCCTATATATTCTGCTTATTAATCTTCTGTCAGATGGATAGTTTGCAAATATTTCCTCCCATTCCAGGTGTTCTCTTTTCACTTTGTTGATTATTTCCTTTGCTGTGCAGAAGCTTTTTAACTTGATGTGATCCCATTTGTCCATTTTTGTTTTGGTTGCCTATGCTTTGGGGGTATTATTTAAGAAATCTTAACCCAGTCCAGTGTCCTGGAGAGTTTCCCACATGGCTTCTTTCAGTAGTTTTATAGTTTCAGTACTTAAAGTCTTTAATCAGTTTTGACTTGATTTTTGTATATGGCCAGAGATAGGGTTCTAGTTTCATTCTTCTGCATATGGACATTCAGTTTTCCCAGAATCACTTATTGAAGAGACAGTCCCCTCCCCAAAGTATGTTCTTGATAACTTTGTTAAAAATGAGTTCACTGTAGATGTATGATTTCTGGGTTTTCTATTCTGTTTCATTGGTCTGTGTGCCTGTTTTTATGCCAATACCACAGTTATATAGCTTTGTAGTATAATTTGAAGTCAGATAATGTGATTCCTCCAATTTTGCTGTTTTTGCTCAAGATGTCTTTGGCTACTCTGGGTCTTTTGTGGTTCCATATAAACTTTAGGGTTATTTTTTCTATTTCTGTGAAGAATGTCACTGGTATTTTGAAAGAGATTGCACTGAATCTGTAGCTTGCTTTGGGTAGTATGGACATTTTAATAATATTGATTCTTCTAATCCATGAATATGGCATATCTTTCCATTTTTTTGTGTCTTCTTCAATTTCTTACATTAATATTCTACAGTTTTCATTTTAGAGACTTTTCACTTCTTTGGTTAAGTTAATTCTTAAGTATTTTATTTTATTTGTACCTACTGCAGATGAGATTACATTCTTAATCCATTTGCTTAGGGGAAAATAAGGGAAGAGAATCTAAGACTCTGCTTGATACATCTTACTCAAGACCACTAAAGTTGTACCTCTGGAAAAGTCACAGAATTACTGGGCTTGGGAGTGCCCCCTAATGTACATATGGCTGCAGTGACCAAAGACTTAGATTACAACACTTAATTCCTGTTGAATACTTAGAAAGCCTTCTCAAGAAGGATGGGTACAAACAAGCCCAGACAAAAAAGACTGGAATAAATACCTAACTTTTCAGTGCACAGACACTGACAAACATCCACAAGCATCCACCAGCCTCAGCCTCCCAAACTGCTGGAATTACAGGCGAGCCACTATACTTGGAGATATTATTTCAGTTTTTAAAAACATTTTAAGACTTTGGCCAGGCACAGTGGCTGACACCTGTAATCCCAGCACTTTGGGAGGCAGAGGTGGGAGGACTGCTTGAACCTAGGAGTTCAAAACCAGCCTAGACAACATAGTGAGACCCTATCTCTACAAAAAATAGAAAAAGTTATCCAGATAAAGTGGCATGTGCCTGTAGTCCCAACTATTGGGGAGACTGAGGTGGGAGAATCACTTGAGCCTGGGAAGTTGAGGCTGCAGTGAGCCACGATCATGCCACTGCACTTCAGCCTGGGCAACAGCATGAGCCCCTGGTCTTGCAAACAAAACAAAACAAAAAACACTTGCTTTGTGGTCTAACATATGGTCTGTCCTTCAGAATAATCCATGTGCTGAGGAGAAAATGTATATTCTGCAGCTACTGGATGAAATGTTCTATAAATATTAAACCCATTTGGTCTATAGTGCAGATTAAGTCTGATGTTTCTTTGTTGATTTTTTGGTCTGGATAATCACTCCAATGCTGAAAGTGGGGTGTTGAAATCTCCAACTATTATTGTATTGTGGTCTATCTCTCTCTTTGATATAATAATATTTGCTTTATATATCTGGGTGCTCCTCTACTGGGTACATACACATTTACAATTGTTACATCCTCTTGCTGAAATGTCCCTTGAAAATTATATAATGATAGCTGGGTGCAGTGGCTCATGCCTGTAATGCCAGCATTTTGGGAGGCTGAGGTGGGCGGATCACGAAGTCAGGGGTTTGAGACCAGCCTGACCTACATGGTGAAACCCAGTCTCTACTTAAAAATACAAAAATTAGCCAGGCGTGGTGATGCACACCTATAATCCCAGCTAGTTGGGAGGCTGAGGCAGGAGAATTGCTTGAACCTGGGAGGCGGAGTTTGCATAAGCCTAGAGCATGCACTTATACCCCAGCCTGGGCAACAGAAAAAAAAAAATTATATGATGTTCTTTGTCTTTTTTTAATAGTTTTTGTCTTGAAATCTATTTTATCTGATATAAGTATAGCTACTCCTGCTCCTTTTTTGGTTTCCATTTGTATGATATATCTTTTTCCATACCTTTATTTTCAGTCTGTATGTCTTTTTAAGAGAAGTGTGTTTGTTGTAGGCAACAGATCTTTTGGCTTTTTGTTTTTTTCCTTTTTAATCCATCCAGCCATTCTATGTCTTTAGATTGGAGAGTTTAGACCATTTGCATTCAATATCACTATTGATAGGTAAAAACTTACTCCCTCCATTTTGTTATTTGTTTTCTGGTTGTTTTCTGGTCTTCTCTTCCTTCCTTCTCATGTCAGTGATTTTCTCTGGTGGTATGTTTTAATTTCTTGCTTTGTACATTTCGTGTATTTATTGTATTTTTTTGATCTGAGGTTACCATGAAGTTTCCAAATAACATCTTATAACCCATTATTTTAAATTGATGACAACCTAACTCTGATTGCAAAAACAAATTAACAGTCAAGAGAAAACCGATAAAAACTCTACACTTTATTTTTTTTAAACTACGATTTACTTAATAAACATAAGACTAAATAGAAAATCTAAATGATTTTTTTAACATCAGATACAAAGCTCCACACTCTAATTTCACCCCCTACTTTTTAACCTTCTGTTGTTTCTACTTATATCTTATTATACTATGTCTTAAAATGTTATAGTTATTATTTTTGATAGATTTCTTTTAGACTTCCTACTCAAAACACGAGTAGCTTACACACTAGAATTACAGTGTTAAAATATTCTGTATTTGTCTATGTATTTAGACAATTTCTTATTGCTTGTTAACATCTTTTTCTTCCAGGTTGAAGAACTCCCTTCAGCATTTCTTGTAGGACATGTCTGGTGTTGAAAAAATCCCTCAGCTTTTGTTTGTTTGGGAAAGTCTTTATTTCCCCTTGATGTCTGAAGTATATTTTCGGGGCCAGGTGCAGTGGCTCATGCCTGTAATCCCAACACTTTGGGAGGCTGAGGCGGGTGGATCACCTGAGGTCGGGAGTTCTAGACCAGCCTGACCAACATGGAGAAACCCCATCTCTACTAAAAATACAAAATTAGCTGAGCATGGTGGCTCATGCCTGTAATCCCAGCTACTTGGGGAACTGAGGCAAGAGAATCACTTAAACCCAGGAGGCAGAGGTTGTGGTGAGCCGAGATCAGGCCATTGCACTCCAGCCTGGGCAACAAAAGTAAAACTCCATCTCAAAAAGAGAGAAAAGAAAAAAAGAAAGTATATTTTCACTGGATATAATATTCTAGAATAAAAGTCTTTTTCTTTCAGCATTTCAAATAAGTCATCTGACTCTCTCCTGGTCTGTAAGGTTTCTACTGAGAAATGTGCTGCCAAACATATTGGAATTGCTTTGTAAGTCATTTATTTTCCCTTGTTTTTAGGATCATTTTCTTATCCTTGACCTTTGGGAGTACGATTATTACATGTCTTAAGGTAGTCTTCTTTAATTTTTCTTGGTGATCTATAACTTTCTTAGACTTGGATATTTATCTTTCTCTAGGTTTGGAAAGTTCTCCAATATTATCTCTTTGAGTAATCTTTCTACCTCAATCTCTCTCTCTACCTCCTCTTTTAAGACCAATTACTCTTAGATTTCCCCTTTTGAAGCTATTTTCTAAATCCTGTAGGCATGTTTCATATTTTTTTCTTTTGACTCCTCTGAGTATTTTCATATAGCCTGTCTCCAAGCTCACTAATTCTTCCTTCTGCTTGATCAATTATACTGCTCAGAGACTGATGCATTCTTTAGTTTGTCTATTGAATTTTTCAGCTCCAAAATTTCTACTTGATTCTTTTAAATTATTTTAATCTCTTTGTTAAGATAGGATTTGAATTTCTTCTCTGTGTTATCTTGGATTTTGTTAACCTTCCTCAAAACAGCTATTTTGAATTCTCTGTGTGAAAAATCACATATCTCTGCCACTCTGGAATTGGTCACTGGTATCTTATTTAGTTCATTCAATGAGATCATGTTTCCCTTGATGGCCCTGGTGCTTGTGGATGTTTGTCAGTGTCTGTGCACTGAAAAGTTAGGTATTTATTCCAGTCTTTTTTGTCTGGGCTTGTTTGTACCCATCCTTCTTGAGAAGGCTTTCTAAGTATTCAACAGGAATTAAGTGTTGTAATCTAAGTCTTTGGTCACTGCAGCCATATGTGCATTAAGGGGCACTCCTGAGCCCAGTAATTCTGTGACTTTTGCAGAGGTACAACTTTAGTGGTCTTGAGTAAGATGTATCAAGCAGAGTCTCTGGTTCTCTTCCCTTATTTTCCCCCAAGCAAATGGAGTCTCTTTCTTCATGCTGAGCTGTCTGGAGTTGGGGGTGGAGTCATGCAATGCTCCTGCAGATAAAACCACTGAGACTTCTGGGTCACACCTGAAGCACAGTACTGGGTTTTGTCCAAGGCCTGTGGCAACGGTCTCCTGGCTATCACTGATGTTTATTCAAACCCAAGGGCTCTTTAGTCAGCAGATGGTGAATCCTGCCAGGACTGGGTCTCTCCCTTCAGGGTAGTAGGTTCCATTCTGGCCTAGTGGGAGGTCTAGAAATGCATTCCAGGAGCCAAAGCCTGGTATTGGAAACTTTAGGGGTCTGCTTGGTGCTCTATTTTATTGTGGCTGAGCTGGTACCTGAGTTATAAAACAAAGTCCTCTTTATTCTTCCCTCTCCTTTTCTTAAGCAAGAGTTTCTCCTGATGGCCACCACAGATAAGAATTGTGCTGGGTCACACCTGAAGTGAGCAGTTTTGGGTCTTGACCAAGGCCCATAGCAACTACTGCCTGGCTACTGCTGTTGCTTCAAAATCCAAGGGCTCTTTAGTCAGCAGGTGGTGAATTCTGCCAGGAGTGTGTCCTTCTCTTTAGGGTAGTGGGTTCCCTTCTGGCCCAGGGTCAGTCTAGAAATGTTATCCAGGAGCTATGGTCTAGAATGTGAGCTTTATTTTACTGTGGCTGAGCTGGCATCCAAGTTGCAAGACAAAGTCCTCTTTACTTTTCCCTCTTCTCCTGGAGCTGTGATGTCTAGAGTTGGAGGAGTGGTGATGCAAGCACTCCTTTGGTCATCCCAGCTGATATTTCACTAGGTCATGCATACCCCAAGTCCACTGGCTCCAAGCCCAGTACAGCACTAGGACTTACATAGGAATTGCAGTCCTTGTGGCCTAGACAGACTTTCAAGTTCATTTAAAACTCCAGAGCACTTTAGCCCTCACTGGTGGGCTAACCAGAACTCATGTTCCAACTGATGGGATGGAAGATTCCCCTCTGGCAAGGGCTGGTCTAAAAGCTCCTTCTGTGGGCATCGGCTGAATCCTGCCCTGTGTTGCTTTCCACTGTGACAGAGCAGCACTGAATTTCAATGCAAAGTTGCACAATCACTTTGCTCTCTCTCCCCCAAGCACAGAGATTCTCTCTCCATACCATGCTGCATGGCTGGGGGAGGGAGTAAGGGTGGTGAAGGCAATTCAAGGCTATCTTTTCCTTTTCAGTGTCTCCTTCCTTGATACGATGCTAAAACTAGGTACTGTGATCACTCACCTGATTTTCTTTTCTTTGTAGAGACAGGATCTCACTATGTTGAGCAAACTGGTCTCAAACTCCTGGCCTCAAGCAATCTTCCACCTCAACCTCCCAACATGCCAGGATTACAGGTGTAAGCCACTGTGCCTGGCCACCTGATATTTGGTTTTTATGAAAGTGCTTTCTTTTTTTCTTTTTTTTTTAAGTCAATAAATTTTTATTCAAGGAATTCCATGTTGTGATTTCTTCTGCTGTCCATCAAGGTCACTTTAGATCCCATAAGAGCTGGAGTGAAGTTAGCCCTTTTTAATGAAACTGATGCTTATTTTAATCCAGTTGTCCTGTCAATTCATAATTCTTTTATTTTGGCTTCTGTCATCTCCTTTTAATATGGATATACTGATAAAGACTTCAAAATTCACCAAGAATCTTTGGGATCTCATTTATTCAACCAATTTACTTTAGAGTCCTTTTTACTATAGGTGGTGGATCTGCCTGGTTCTCAATTTGACACCCTCTCCTAACATGATTGAGATCAAATCATATTTATTCCTAAGTGATCATACTCAATAATAGTACAGATGTCTGGAAATATGCCAATACCTTTAACTCCAGACATCATGTTCTCAAGAGTCCCACCTTCGTGTGGGGATTGCAAGCTTGAGCCACTGTGCCTGCCTTGGAAGCAACCTTTATGGCTATCAATACTCCCATCAGTTAACTGTCTCAGGTATCATAATATTCTTTCTTACATGTATCAAAACTCACACTGAACAATGAATTCTGGGTTACAAAAGAGGATTTATTTATTGCACCAATCCATAAGTCTTTGTCCACAAGTTAAACAAAAACATACATAAGTGTAGCTGAAGGTGCTTTCTTATGTGAATAGCTGTTCTGCAGCATGGGGGCAACTGCTGGAGGGTTCTATTCAGCCCTCCTGCTCTGCCTCATCCCCTCCTCAGTGTTTGTGATCTGTACATGACAACTTTCCCAGCTTTTCAACAATTACAGTAATTCTCATTTTCCTACTTTCTTATTCTTTTTATTTATTACTTAACTGGATTTTTTCATTATATAAATGAAATATGCTTGTATTTATCTACTCAGACCATACTGAAGGAGTTAAGTTGTGAAAAGAAGTACTCTTTTCCTCCTTAAATTTCCTGTTAATACTATTCAAGTATCTATTGCTATATTACTATTTTCCCCTTTTTGTCCTTTATTTTTTGGAAGTGAATATTGCCAGGTGCGGTGGCTCATGCCTATAATCCCAGCAGTTTGGGAGGCCAAACTGGGCGGACCACCTGAGGTTGGGAGTTCAAGACAAGCCTGACCAACATGGTGAAACCCTGTCTCTACTAAAAAGACAAAATTAGACGGGCATGATGGCACATGTCTGTAATCCCAGCTACTTGGGAGGCTGAGGCAGGAGAATTATTTGAACCCGGGAGGCGGAGCCAAGATCATGCCACTGCATTCCAGCCTCAGCAACAAGAGCGAACTCCACCTCAAAAAAGGGGACGAAAAAAAAAAAAAAGGAAGTGAATACTGTCTAGCCCACACTCAAAGCGAGGAAAATTAATCTCTACCTCTTGGAAAAAGGATTATTTATGCATTCAGAATTATTCTGCAAGGAAAATTTGTCACTTCTCCCCTATTTATTCAATAATTTATTTATCATGAATTCATGGAGATTTATTTTATTCTTCAGATCACAATTCAATGCTAGAGTTAATATGCTGTTTAAATTATGAACATGTTGGCCATTGGGTGCTCTTTTGAATTAGCTCTTATGCCCTTTACATACATAGACACACACACACACACACACACACACACACACACTCTTTCTAGTACTTCCTTACTTTTTGGTACTACAAGATACTCCAGACACATCTTGTGTTTTCTCTGCCCCAATCTTAGAATCAGATTTCCCTCCAAGCAATTTTTGTTCTTTTCATTACAAAATGGAATTTAGAAACCAAGATCTAGGTGCTGCCTGTTCTCATTGCTACTGGGGTGTCACTGCTTCCGGGCCTTCTCAGCAGACAGAACTATTAAATAAATTTATGTCTATTAACCCACGTATAGACACAGACCTACATTTGCTTCTGTATCTATCTGTATTTATATTAAAATAAGCATGAGTTTATCCTATATCTCTGGTTCTAATCTAGCACCACAGGGCTCAGTATAGTCTGCCTCCCTGCTTATTTGTAGTATCTTTCTGACAGTGAGAAATCTGGCTCTCAATGTCTGCAATTACTTTTACTAATTTGCTCAATCCTAATATCCATACAAAATGGTTCCAGAATGCTAACTCTACTTCTCATGGTTCTTTTAAGGATCAACTGACATCATACACATCCAAGGTCCTTTAAGGCAGGAACAACTTTGTCCTTTTATCCCAAGGGCTTAGCACAATATGTGCACAATGTGTTACTCAAATGCTTATTGAATGAACAATGGTCTTCTGAAACTAGTATAGCTAAATCTATACACATGTAAAATATTATTATAATCATGAATAAGCTTCCTTTGTAGTATAACTGTAAAATTGACTCCAGGGTCAGCTAATTCAAAGTTTAACTCCTTGGTCTTATGCTAGTCCCTTGATATACGATCACCTACCAGTAATGTTTTCTCCTCTGTTACTGAGTGGTCCTGAGTGCCATCTGCGCAGAGAAGGCCCATTTTGAATTCACACTCAGCAATCCTAGTCTGTCTCCCATCAATTACTCCTAGAGCAGAGGTTCTGAAAACTAACTACTCATCAGAATCATCAGAATTCATTTCCAGAGATTGGTTCAGTATATAGGACGTAGTGTTCTTGAGGGCAAATGTTTGAGTGCATTTCATTCACTGATGTACTCTAAGTGCCTAGAATCATGCTAGGCATATGGTGAGTAATCAGCAAGTATTTGCTGAATGCAGGAATGGGTGACCGAGGCGGGGTGCAAGAATTTTTCAAAACTCCTGAAATGATTCTAAAGCACAGCCACTGTGGTCATTAACACAAATGCTCTCAAGCCCCCATGGACCCTTCACCTTATATCAATGAATGAGACGGTATAGTGAATAGGAATAGCCTTCGATGTCAGACTTAGGACCACATCTCAAAGCTGGCAGGTACTAGCTATTTGGTTTTGAAACAAGTACCCTTCAGAGTCTTGGCATCCTCACATTTAAAATTGGGAGAGTCTCACCAACTCCTCAGAGGACTCTTACGAGTTTACATGATGACACATTTTATGGATCTGGCAAAGTGCCTGGTACACAGCAGGTGCTCAATACATGTTAGCTGCCTTTCTTCCATTTCCCCCTTAATTGACTGAAAAGATAGAAGTCATCTGGTCCAAGTTCCTAAACTGGATTCTACATTTACCCTAACAGAATCCTGTAAATCTATAAATCTATCCTTTCAGGCCTCCAGGACTTCCTCAATTCTTTAATCTGAGAAAAAGGATCCTATATTTGATTCTTTCCTTTTTAGCACTTTATTTTCTCTCTTCCATCTCTCCTTCCAAAATGCAAGGATTTTCCTCACATTAAACAAGAATTTACTGCCTTTCCTGCCTACAACTCCATTTCTCTCCCCATGTTCCTGTGAAACTTCTCACCTCTCCATCTTGGTCAATCTCTCCTAAACCTTCTGACAGGTCTAGCCAACCAAAGCTGAGGTCAGGTGCCATTTTGCACCTGACATTTTCCTCTTGGCAGGATTTGAGGCTGCTGATCTCTCCCTTTTTTGAAATTCTCTCTCCCAGGTTGTCTTTCTCCTCTCCAATTATGCATCCTCTTTCTCTCACATGAACGCTTATCTTTCTCCTTTGAGTTCCAAAGCCCAACACTCCTCTTTTTCAGTTTTGCTTCTTCCCTACAAAGGTTCAAACTGTTTCTATGAAAAAGCCTTTATGTTTTTGTAAGAAAGCTACCTTTCAATTCTGACTTTGTCCCAAATCTTTGGATAGGCAAAGCTCTCTTCAGAACACTATATTTCAAACAAATTAACCAGTCTGTTTGGAAAATGTTAAATTCCCTTCTCTCTTAAGAGATCTATTTTCAAGTTCTCCATCTTATCAATGACATCAAAAGTTTAACCTGGCTCTAGATCCAAAAATAATCTTCATATCTTCTCACCAAATCCTATCAACTCTTTCATAATGCTCATCTCTTCCCCTTTGTTATTACCACCGTAGATTAGGCCCCATTTTACACATGTCTGGCCTTAAGGAGTCTTTTTGCCCTCAGCCTTTCTCTCATTTGATGGATTTTATACCTCAATGCCTCAACAGTCTTTTCAAGTCACCATATTTACTGCGTCCTTTCTTGTTTCAGAATCTACAGTACTATTTCCCACCATCTACTGCATTACATCCAAACTCCAGGTTTTGGCATTGATGACTGTACCTTCTTCACTGGCCGGTCTCACCTACCCAATTCCACCTAGTACAACACATATAAAAATAGGGTTTTCTAGCTTATCATGCCATCTACCCCTCCCTCTTCTTCAATTCAAGTAGGTTTATCCCTGTGCTCCTTATCAGCTAGTTCACTTTGTGCTAAATCCATGCTATTTTCCCACTGAAATGACCTTTCCACTTTGCTCTGTTTATCCAAATCCTACCATTCCTTTAAAGTTCAACGCAAGTCTGTCCTCCTCTATAAAATGTTCCCTAATATTTCTAGCAAAACTAAACCCTCTACCCACACACTAGACTCTATCACTCTCAATACTTAGTAAACTTCCTACATAACATCTCTTTTCTCTCATATATTATTAATCCCTCCTTCCCTCTTAGTGCTTGTCCATTAAAAATATCCTTATTCAGGGCCGGGCACAGTGGCTCACACCTGTAATCCCAGCACTTAGGAGGCCAAGGCAGGTGGAGGACTTGAGCTCAGGAGTTTGAGACCAGTCTGGGAAACAAGGCAAAACCCCATCTCTACCAGAAAAACAAAAAATTAGCCAGGCGTGGTGCTGCAAACCTGTAATCCTAGCTATTAAGGCGGCTGAGGTAGGAGGATGGCTTGAGCCCAGGAGGCGGAGGTTGCAGTGAGCTGAAATCGCACCACTGCACTCCAGCCTGGGTGACAGAGAGAGATCCCATCTCAATAAAAATAAATCCTTATTCAATTTTTTCCATGTAAACACCTAAAATGATTTTTCTCCCGATCTTGCAACTCCCTACAGGTGTCCCCATTGTTCCTCGCAACCATCAGCGTTCTTGAACAAGTCATTTACACTTACTGCCCTCTTTACCTCACTTCCCATTCACTCTTCACCCAGCTGTTACCTGACTTTTATTCCTAAAACTGCTTATACCAAGCTCACCAAAAGACTTCCACACTGCCAAATCCAATGAACACTGCAAGAAATCTCTGCTGTTTTCGCCTTCTGATAATAATATCCTGCCTTTCCTTTGGAGATCTTCTCTGTCTCATTCCTGAAATCAGATGGGACCATCAAACATGGGCTCACCTCTGGGGCAGGTGTGGGCCTAACTAATAAGACTCCCTGCACAAGGAGGAAAGATTGCTAAGGCTGAATCAGCCCCGTGGATCCTTGTGATTCTGTGTGCTCTTGTTCTCCTGGCCTTCCCAAGGCTTCATTATTCTATCGTCCTTTCTTTCTGTGAGTTTATCCAGTATTCACTGCCTGCTTAAGTTAGCCAAATTCAATTTCTATTATTTATAACCAAAGAGAAGTTGGTCCCTCAAATGACACAGAAGTAGATAGTGGTGACACCACAAATTTCTTCTCCCTATTGCCTTCACTTTGATTTCTGCTATTTAAGGAATTCCTAAGAATCTTCATTATTGTCTTTAAGCTTCCTCTGATCCCTAGAGCAGCAGTCCCCAACCTTTTTGGCACCAGGGACTGGTTTCGTCGAAGACAATTTTCCATGGACAGCAAGTGGAGTGGATGGTTTGGGGATGAAACTGTTCCATCTAGCTTAGGCATTAGATTCTCATAAGGAGCACACAACCTGGACCCCTCGCATGTGTGGTTCACAACAGGGCTCCCACTCCTATGAAAATCTAATCCTGCTGCTGATCTGACAGGAGGGTAGCTCACCTCCTGCTGTGCAGCCTGGTTCCTCACAGGCCACTTGGGGACCCATGCCTTAGAGGTTAGACTAAATACCCTTCTTCATACTTCCAAACATCCTAATACTCCACAATGTCTTAACATGAAATACAATCTATGTACTTACTGGTTTTCCCCACTAGGTTATAAGCTTCTAAATGGTAGAAACTTATTACTCCACTACTGAGGGCTAATTATTGAGAACACAAATATGAAAAAAAAAATCATATTATTCATATTACTGAGAATACAAACATGAAAAAAAAAATTTTCATGTTTGTACCCTCAACAATTAGGCCTCAGTAATTGGGTAATAAATGTCTGTTGAAAGAATATCTAGTCCTTCCTTTTTTTTTTTGTATTAATCATTACATCATAGATTTTACCTACTTATGTTTAATTTAGCATCTAATGAATACTCCATTGAGTTCCTTAAACAATCCTCCCAATAAATCTAAAAAGTTCTTATAAGCTGAGTCCACCATTTACTATTTTCGTTTTCTCTTTAGCACCTAAAAGTGTTGGGCACATGGTAAATAATAAATACTTGGTGAACTGAATTAAAAACACAGTATTAGCACACTAATAGAAACAACTTATCATGCCCTACTGGTCTAATTAAAAGATCTGGCCTTCTGAAGTAGTACAATTGTACCCATATGGAAACTTTAATGAGAAAAAGAAAAATTATCCAATTGGACAGTTAACCACTTTTCTCTTAGCAAGAGTTCCACAAATATTTTATGAACAATAAGTGTACACCTTAACAGCACAGATTAAAAAACTCAAGACACATAGACATCTGTGCATATTAGAAGGAAGATTACATATTTAAAGGGTCTGTCACAATTACAATCACTTAGATTCTACTAACCTTTAACGAATCCATAATAGGAATATAGGACATAAAAATATTTAATAGCAAAATCAATTAATGCCAAATCAACTTATGTTCAAGATGTATATGGCTATCTTTTTATAATATATAAAATGGCAGTCATTTACTCATTCAAGAACATTTATTAACTGCCTAGTAATCACAAATGCAATGTTAGGTCCTAAGAATACAAAGATAAAAAGAACACAGTTCCTATGTTGGTGGAGTTCTACTTCTGCCATGCTGCAATGGTATTCAAGAATACATGAATGGTACCCCCCGGAGTTGCTCAACATGGAGGCTCTGTTTATATGGTGGGGAAGGCATATAAACACACACTCATGGCAATGTGCTAAGTGCTAACATAGAAATAAGTACAAATTGTTATGAGGCCACAGAAGATAAATAACCTACTAACAAAACAAAGACAAGATATGAAAAAAATCCTGATGTCTATATCCTGAATCCAAAGCTAGTTAAGGTATGAGGAAGCTGCTAACATATCTAAGATGAAATCAAACCTAAAACTACGGTTGCAGGAAGAGTCAGAAGGGTTCCAAATCAAACCAATCCAACTTAAAGAAAACTCCTGTAGAAGAGATGAAAAATAAAATATTCCTTATCATTATATTTGAAAGCAATGAAACACATACACATAGAATTTAAACTGCCACACACTGGAAACATAAAGGGAGTCTTTTAAACAACATGTAGCATAAAAGTTCAAAGGGAGTTGTTCGATAAGAACTAGAGTAAGCTATCCAGAAAACCTTCATAAAAGTGTAATTCGAACTATTGTTGGCAGGACGGAAGAACAGGGGAAAGGTGTCTATATCCTGAGAAAGGCCAACGCTTTTAACAAAAGCACTGAGGGGAAAGTTAGACACATGAGTGAAGCCTGATTTAGAAAAGCCCAGAACACAAGATTAGTTTTTGGACGTTGTCCTACTCTCAAGGGAGTTCTCAGCCAGGGCTACTGAACAGAATCACCTGGAGAGCTTTAAAAAATAAACCCATGGTAGAGCTTTACTCCAGATCAAAAGTAAGAGAATTTCTGGGGGAAGTGGCCTGGGCATTAAAACTGAAAGACACACAAGGTGATGCTCATGTACAGTCTACATGAGAACTACTGGGCTAGAGAATAGAGAGGTAAAGCATGACAGATATGACTCAAGCTTGATTTAAGACCCTGTTTATAGACAACAAACATGAGCTGATTACCTGTTGAAGCTTATCTTCTAACCTGAGTTAAAAATTCTCAGTTTTCTTAGCGTTTCTTTTCCCTTCTTGACAAGGCTAAGCTCTGAAAATAGGAAAAGTACCCATCAATTTCTCATACATGACTAGTTCATTGAGCGTAGTCTACAGCTTTAGAATTGTACTTCCATGATGTTCCACAGACGACTAACCTGAAAAATAAGTACTTCATTTCTAAGCTGCTCTTACATCCCTACAATGCACTGCTTTTATATTAGGGAATGTGCTAGGCTGCATGTGGATTTTACAAAACTCCTAAATACAGAGAGAACCTATTACCTATGTACACCTAAGTCTTATAGCTTAGACCAGGGGAGTCCAATCTTTTGGCTTCCCTGGGCCACACTGGAAGAAGAACTGTCTTGGGCCACACATAAAATACACTAACACTAACGATAGCTGATAAGCAAAAAAAAAAATCACAAACAAAAATCTCAAAGTTTTAACAAAGTTTACAAATTTGAGGCTGGGCGCGGTGGCTCATGCCTGTAATCCCAGCACTTTGGGAGGCGGAGGCAGGCGGATCACCTGAAATCAGGAGTGTGAGACCAGTTTGGTCAACATGGAGAAACCCCGTCTCTACTGAAAAACACAAAAATTAGCTGGGCTAGTGGCGTACGCCTGTAATCTCAGCTAATCAGGAGGCTGATGCAGGAAAATTGCTTGAACCCGGGAGGCAGAGGTTGCAGTGAGCTGAGATTACACCACTGCACTCCAGCCTGGGCAACAGTGGGACGCTGTCTCAAAAAATAAAAAGTTTATGAATTTGTCTTGTTGTCTTGGGCCACATTAAAAGCCGTCCTGGGATGGTGGTTGGACAAGCTTGGATTAGACTAAAGCAAAACGTTAACATTTAAGTATTCATTCTTGCATGGATACATTATACTACTTCTGCTTTCAGAAGTGCAATTACAATGTATTTCACTTATTTTGCAACAAATACTTTCTGAGTACTTAAAGAGAAACAATATATGTATCCCAAACAGCAACTCTGTACTATGTTAAACAAGAGTCCCATCTGGGAGAAAAAAGTCATCTAGGTGAATGGAGAGTAGGAGAGCCTGTTGATCCTTCGAAGAGTAGGTCTGTCTGTTTGGTTTTCTTTACAAAAGAGCAAACGTGGGAATATGCTTCAGGATCCATGTAACTCACCGTAAGATTTATTCAAGAAATCTGTACGTTGTTTATAGGTAAGGAAATGTCTTCTCTACCTACAAAGTTGGCCACGACTGCCTTGTTTTGTATGGTGTTAGGTTACTATATCTATTTGATGGTAAAAATGTTACGAGAACAGAAGTTGAAATTCTGCACCTTGGTTTATGCAGTCTCTTATTTCCAGATAAAGTTAATAAACGCAAAGGACCATATCCCAACGTAATGGGGAGGGCTGGGAAGAGAGGCTTCAAGAGTGAGTGGGGTGAATTCAAACATCAAAATTGTAAATATGAACAAGAGCCAGGAATTTTATATTTCATCCGGATATATGAAAGTAGATTTCAAGAGTTGGTCATTCACTTGCGCTGCTTCTATTCAGAAAGCAAAAGAATGGCTTCTAAAACGAAAACAGAAGCCTAACACTTCGACAGAGGAGTGAGAGTGAAAAAAAAGCCACATTAGTGAGTCTGACGAATGGGTCCGAAAGAAATTCAGAGAGCAAGGAAAGAAGGCGGATGAAGGAGACCGGAGAAGGTGAAGCAGGCGGGCAAAGGCCATCTGGTGTGAACCTGGCTGCCCAGCTCTTTATGCACCTAGGGCAGCGTGGGGCCCCTCTCGCCCCCCATGAATCTAGGAACTGGGGCGCAGGGCGAGCTCCCCACGGGCCTGGCAGCCCGGGGACGCGGGGCGGCCGGGGAGAAGAGGGGTGCGCACACCGCGGGCACTGGCACCCAACCAGGTGCTGCACGCGGGGGTCCCCAGGAAGGAGGCGCGCTTAGCGCAGCCCTGGCCTCCGGGAGCAGGAAGGGGGTGGGTGGAGCTGAGCCCGGGGCCGCCCCCCGGAGCCGCCCCCGCAGCCCCGGCCCCCGCCCCCCGCCCCGGCTGTCAGCGGCCCCCTCCCGCAGTCACTTACCCGCCGGCTGCGCGGTCTCGGCCGCAGTGGCGGCGGTGACGGCAGCGACCCCCGCCTGGGTCATGATCCCAGGAGGAGAAGGCAGGAGTGTCTGACCGTCTGGGCGAATCTCTCCGTCCGCAGCCGCCGCTTGCTCCTCCGGGGCTGGGGGAGCGCGGGCCCAGGCCCTCCTCTCCCCCCGCCCCCGCCGCCTCTTTTTGCGGCCACCGCCGCCGCTGCGAGCCCAAGCCCTCAAGGCCGGAGACCCGGCGGCAGCGCGGCCTCAACTTTCCCAGCCCCCCTCCCCCCCGCCCCTCCCCGCCCCTCCCGCGGCCGCCGCTCCACAAGCGAACAGCCTACCCTGGGCGCGTCGCGCTCCCGCCTCTGTCACTCAACCCGCCAATCAGGCTGCGGAACGCTGCCATAGTAGCCAATAAGAAGACAGAATGCTGTTGCGCTACGCTAGAGGGCGGGAGGAGGCGGAGAGAAAACCAAGGAGTGAACGGGACTCGGGCGGCCCAATGAGGAGGGCCGGGGGGCGGAGGTGTGCAAGTTGGGTTGAAGGAACAGGAAATATTCTTAAAGGTAGAATGACGGACAGGAAGGAAAGCCAGTAGGTGAATGGGAAAGAGGTGGGCCTGGTTCCTTAAAGGGGACGCCTTGAGAACCTAGAAAAGAAGGCGTTTTAAGAAACTTCTTTGTATCTTGTTCTGTGGTCTCCTTCCTTATCTTTCAGTAGGAGTTTGTAAGTCGAAAAATGGAAAAGAAAGAGGGCACGAAGTCTTTCGGAATAGTTAGCCCCTCTTAGCGTGGAGGGCAGGAAGGTGTGAAGATGTCTCTTAGTAGAGGTGGAAAAGAAAGGAGATAATCAGACGTCTCCGACTTCTCTATAACCGGAAGATTGTTGCTGACTTGACGCTGCTCGCATTCGTAGGCTGTGATCTCTTGTCATCCTCTATTTGCAACAACACACAGATTTCTGCGAACTGGAGATGGCCATGTTCAGAAATGCCCTGGGGGCCTCCCAGCTGGGACAAGGGAGTTTGGCATTGGGGGATGGGGTTTGAAATCTCACGCCTGGGTTACTAAAGACCTGGGTCTTGGAGGGGTAGGGCCACGGGTCACGAAACAGAGACCTGAGTGACCCCTAACTCCAAGATGGGTGTGGAGCCCTTGGAACCGTGATCACAACTCCCTTTTCCTCGTTTCGCTTCATATTTTATAACCCCTCCCAAAACAGGTGTCCTCTACCTAGTTGGTGGTTGTAGATTTCCAGGCCCTTCCACAACCAGATTTGGAAATATCCCAGATCTTAGATGTCCATGGGCTAACTTCCAGATCAGGTAACTTCCAGAAGGTGCACACAGGGCATGGCATAATGGGAATTACTTGAGCCTGTATACAGAAGCAGCAGACTTCGCATTGACAAAAAGAGTAAAGGTTAACAGTAACTGAGTCTTATGTTTGTACAGCAGATTGAAAAGCTGTGATGAAATAGAATGCCTGTAATGTTGCTTATAAACCCGTGGCACTAATAAACAGGCTAGAAATTTTCTTTGACTCATCCATCTAGGCACATGAGTTCTACTTAGCCTTTGAACAGACTTGGCACAACCAAATCAAAGCTGCAGATAAGAAAGATTCTATGAGTCAGAGCCATGACAGCAATACTAATAACATTATTGACAGCAATAATAACAAAAAATTGTATGCTCAGCCATAGGAAACAATTTCCAATGTGTTCAGAATATTAGATATTTCTGGTTAACAAATATCATATCTAAGGTATGCATGATTTCCTAAACAACTGCAATGCATCAATTCTAAAGTAAAGCCACACAAATAGTTTTGATGTTTCATGAAACAGAATATAACAGTTTATTTAGATCACTTTTTAAAATACACATTAATACCTTTCTGGCACAATATAGACTTAGAAAAGCAATTTCTGTTTGATAAAGATCAGAATATTAGCTTTTTCAATTAATCCTCATTTCCTAAATGTAGCCTAAATCCCAAACAGGGATTTTTCTTTTGTTTTCTCTTTTCACTTGTCTTTTTATTTTATTTTCTTTGTTTCCTTTCCTTTTATTTTTCTTTCTTTTCTTTTTTCCTGCAACAGGGTCTCCCCTCTGTCAGCAAGGCTGAAGGTCAGTGGTGCTATAACAGCTCACTGCAGCCTCCACCTCCCAAACTCAAGCAATCCTCCCACCTCAGTCTCCCAAGTAGCTGGGACCACATGCCCAGCAATTATTTTTTGTTTTGGGTAGAGATGGGGGTCACATTATGTTGTCCAGGTTGGTTTTCAACTCCTGGGCTGAAGCCCAGGGATCTTTTCCTTGGCTTTACCCATTTAACATCAGTTTCAGATAATCACACCAGTCCTACTTCCAAACTAGCTGGCAGTGCTTACAGTGCCTATACTGTGGTAAAATATAGTGGCCAAGTGAAACTGGTCTATAGGGCTGTTCATTTTTTTCAAGTGGACAGAGTCAATCTGATTTTCACCCACATTGTTGAGACTTTCCAATGGTGCTAAAAGACTATTTGCATGATTTATAAGCGCTTCCTTGCATCCCCAGTTTCATAGCAAAACCTCTGTTTTTCCTACTACTGGAGATGAGTGACAGCGGGAGGGTGCTGCTGACAGCCGGGCGGCAGCCAGGGCTGCTGGGAGGCCCTGAGCTCAGTTCCACCCACCCCCTTCCTGCTCCCGGAGGCAAGAGCTGGGCAAAGTGCGCCTCCTCCCTAGGGACCCCTGTGGGGTGCCCACAGCCGCGGGGTGCGCACCCCTCTTTTCCCCGTCCGCTCCGCGTCCCCGGCTGCCAGGCCCGTAGACGCGCGAGGGGCGACAGGGCTCCCAGGCTGCCTCGGGTGCACAAAAAGCTGGGCAGCCAGGTTCACACCAAATGACCTTTGCCCTGCTCCTTCACCTTTTCCTGTCTCCATCCCCTCTTTTCTTGCCCTCTGAATCTCTTTCGGACCCATTCGTCAGACCCGTGTGGCTTGCTTTTTAACTCTCACTTCTCTGTCGAAGTGTTAGGCTTAGAAGCCATTCTTTTCCTTTCTGAACAGAACAAATTGAATGGCTAGCTCTTTTTTTTTTTTTTTTGAGATAGAGGTCTCACCCTGTCACCCAGGGCTGAAGTGCAGTGGTGTGATCACGTTCACTGCAACCTCAACTCTTGGGCTCAAGGGATCTGCCTCAGCCTCCCAAGTAGCTAGGACTACAGGCACTTGCCACCACACTTGGCTAATTAAAAAAGAAAAAACTGTAGCGATAAGGTCTCACTATATTCCACAGGCTGGTCTGGAACTCCTGTTCTAAAGAGATCCTCTCAGGCCGGGCACGGTGGCTCAAGCCTGTAATCCCAGCACCTTGGGAGGCTGAGGTGGGTGGATCACGAGGTCAGCAGTTCGAGGCCAGTCTGGCCAACATAGTGAAACCCTGTGTCTACTAAAAATACAAAAAATTAGCTGGGTGTGGTGGTGTGTGCCTGTAATCCCAGCTACTCGGGAAGCTGAGGGAGGCTGAGGCAGGAGAATCACGTGAACCCGGGAGGCAGAGGTTGCAGTGAGCCGAGATGATGCCATTGCATTCCAGCCTGGGCGACACCGTGCGACTGTGTCTCAAAAAGAAAAGAAAGATCCTCTCCGCTGGCCTTCCCAAACGACTAGAATTATAGGCATGAGTAACTGCTCTCAGCCGAAGTGCCCAGCTCTTGAAATCTACTTCCATATTTCCCAAAGAAACTGCCCAACTTTTACCCAACGTGATCATAATATTTGTTTCACATTCCCAGCAGCAATATATGTGGGCTCCAGATATTCCACAGCATGGCCAGCACTTGATACTGTCACTCTTTTTAATTATAGTGAGTGTAAAATGGTATCTCATTGTGATTTTAATGTCCATTTCTTGGCCAGGCGGGGTGGCTCACACCTGTAATCCTAGCACTTTGGGAGGCTGAGGCAGGTGGATTACCTGAGGTCAGGAGTTCAAGACCAGCCTGGCCAACATGGTGAATCTTTGCCGTCCCTAGCAAAAATTCAAAAATCTGCCAAGTGTGGTGGCAGGTGCCTATTATTACAGTTTCTTGGGAGCCTGAAGCAGGAGAATCGTTTGAACCCAGGAGACAGAAGTTGCAGTGAGCTTAGACCACGCCATTTTATTTCAGCCTAGGCAACAAAAGCAAAACTTCATCACAGAAAATAACAATAATAATAATAATTAGCCCATTTAAAAATCAATATGCTTATCTTATTGAATTGCAAAAAAAAAAAAAATTTAGGTGCTTTGGATAAAAGTTATCTCTCAGATATGTGTTATGCAAGTATTTTCACCCAGTCAGTGTCTTGCTTTTTATTTGCTTAACAGTGTCACTAAAAAAATAAAATAAAATACATGCATACCTCAGGGATATTTTGAGTTGGATTCTGGACCACCACTATAAAAAGAATATTACAGGGCCAGCGTGGTGGCTCATGCCTGTAATCCCGGCACTTTGGGAGGCCAAGGAGGGCGGATCACGAGGTCAGGAGATTGAGACCATCCTGGCCAACATGGTGAAACCCCATCTCTACTAAAAATACAAAAATTAGCCGGGTGTGGTGGCACGTGCCTGTAATCTCAGCTACTTGGGAGGCTGAGGCAGGAGAATTGCTTGAGCCCAGGAGGCAGAAATTGCAGTGAGCCAAGGTCGCACCACTGCACTCCAGCCTGGTGACAGAGCGAGACTGCATCTCAAAAAAAAAAAAGAGAGAATATTACAGAAAAGCAAGTCACACACATTTTTGGTTTCCAATTGCATATAAAAGTTATGTTAGGCAGGCACTGTGGCTCATGCTTAAGCCTAGGACTTTGAGACCAGACTAGGCAACATAGTGAGACCCAGTCTCTACAAAAAAAATTGATAAATAAAAAAATAAGGCGAGAGAATCACTTGAGCCTTAGGTGGAGTTTGCAATGAGCCATGATCTTACTTCTACACTTCTGCCTGGGCGACAGCAGTGAGACCTTGTCTTACCCAAAAAAAAAAAAAAAAAAAGCTGGGCGCAGTGGCTCACTCCTGTAATCCCAGCACTTTGGGAGCCCGAGGTGGGCGGATCACAAAGTCAGGAGTTTGAGACCAGCTTAACCAACATAATGAAACCCCATCTCTACTAAAAATACAAAGATTAGCCAGGTGTGGCAGGCGTCCATAATCCCAGCTACTCAGAAGGTTGAGGCAGGAGAATTGCTTGAACCTGGAAGGCAGAGGTTGCAGTGAGCTGAGATTGCACCACTGCACTCCAGCTTGGCTGACAGAGTGAGACTATGTCTCATAAAAAGACATGTCTTAGGAGACTGAGGTGGGAGGATCACTTGAGGCTGGAAAATCTAGACCAGCCTGGGCAACAAAGAGAGAACCTGTCTGTACCAACAATAAAAAATTTTAAATTAGCTGGTAGCACACACCTGCAGCCTCTGCTACTTGGGAGACTGAGGTGGGAGGATTACTAGAGCCCAGGAGATTGAGGCTGTGGTGAGCTATGATCAAGCCACTGTACTCCAGCCTGGGCAACAGAATGAGACCCTATCAGTTAAATAAATAGATAAATGTTTAAATTTAAAATGTTTTAAATTAAATTAAAATTGGAGTCAGTCTTCTCAAACCCTGTTGCTGCTTTATCAAATAAATTCATGTACTATTCTAAATCCTTTGATGTCATTTCCACAATGTTCACAGCATCATCACCAGGAATAGAGTCTATCTCATGAAACTACTTTGTTTGCTCATCCATGAAAAGTAACTCCTTAGCCAGATTCGGTGGCTCACACCTGTAATCCTAGCAATTTGGGAGGCTGATGGCAGGAGGACTGCTTGAGGCCAGGAGTTTGAGACCAGCTTGTGCAACATAGTGAAACCCTGTCTCTACTAAAAAATTAAAAATTGACTGGGCATGGTGGCATGTGCCTGTGGTCTCAGCTACTCAGGAGACTGAGGTGGGAGGATTGCTTGAGCACAGGAGGTCAAGGCTGCAGTGAGCCAGTACATACCACTGCATGTCAGCCTGGGCAGCAGAGTAAGACCTTGTCTCAAAAATAAAAAAAAAAGTTTGTGGAAAAAATGAATTAAAAGATAAAAATTAAAAATATAAACATGATTTCTGAACATAAAAACTCCATCAACTTCAACTTCAAGATACTTTTTTTTTTCCTGCCTCAGATTTATTTGTACAAATAGCACAGGAGGACCCCAGCCCCATGCAGATGGCAGCCCCGGGGGGTCGCACCAGTCCTTCTCTCTTCACATTGGCAGACAGAGATATCTACTCTGAAGCCTTTGTAGGGGCCTGGGCACCTATGGGAGCCTGAGCTGGAACTGAAGCTGGAGCTGCAGCCTGGGCCTTGGTTTGATCCTTGGCCTTGGCCTTGACCTTTGGCCAGCAGAGCCCGAGCCCCTTGGCAATGCGTGTATGAGCACGCTTCCCAAGCTTGGGGTGGGCAATGTAGGCAAGTCGATCGAGCTTGCAGCTGACACCCTTTGGGATCTTGGGTTTAACCTCCTTGGGCTTTACAAGGGCCTTGATGGCCTCAGCACGTGCACTCATAGCCTTGGCGTTGTTGGCCTGCATCTTCTTTAGGCCCTTCTTGTTGTGCTTCTTGGCAAAGTGCATGTTCCTCAGGAACTTGGGGTCCACCCCCTTAGGAGATTCATATGTTTACGATCGGGGTTTCTTGATACCAATTCTGTGCCATTTTCGGGACTGGTTGTGTGCGGTGTGGTTCTTGGACTTGGCCATGCCTGCCCCTAAGCCCTGGTTCCCGAAGCACCTAGGACCGGAATCAAGATACTTTTGTAAGCAATGATACCAGCAATTTAGTCCATCCTTAAATAATTGGGAGACCTGGAAATTTAACCATGTCAATTCAGTCTTTTTTACTAATTATTAACTGAAGAAATGTGGGTGCCTTTTAAAGATTTTTTTTAAGATTAGGAAACATAAAGAAGTCATAAGGAGCCAAACCAGGACCATAAGGTGGACGCCTAATGATTTTCCATCAAAACTCATGCAAAATTGCCCTCATTTGATTGGAAGCATAAGCAGGAGCATTGTTGTGGTGAAGAAGGATTAGCCAGTGAAAGCTTACCTGGGGATTTTTCTGCTCAAGCTTTGGTTAACTTTCTCAAAACATTCTCATAATTAGCAGATGTTACTATTTTTGGGCCCTCCAGAAAGTCAACTAGCAAAGTGCCTTAAGCATCTCTTGACCAGTTCACTCATGCTTTGACTAGACCACTTCCACCTCTTGGTAGCCATTGCTTTGATTGTGTTTTGTCTTCGGTACCATACTGGTAAAGCCATGTTTCATGTAGTGTTATAAGAAATGCTTACAGAAATAGAAGAAATGCTTCAGGATCTTTGTCTCACTTGTTTAAAATTTCCATTGAAAACTTTGCTCTTGTCTGCAACTGATGAGGGCCCAACAGTTTTGGTACCCATCATGAAAGGGAAAGTTGCCTCAATTTTAATTTTCAGTCACAATTATGGAGGCAGAATCCATTGAGATGTCTATGGTGTTGGCTATCTTTTTTTTCTGATATGGAGTCTTGCTCTGTCACCCAGGTTAGAGTACAGTGGCACAATCTTGGCTACTGCAACCTCTGCCTCCCAGGTTCAAGCAATTCTCCTGCCTCAGCCTCCTGAGTACCTAGGATTACAGGCACCCATCACTGCATTCAGCTAATTTTTATATTTTTAGTAGACAGAAGCTTTCACCATCTTAGCCAGGTTGGTCTCAAACTCTTGACCTTGTGATCCACCCGCCTTGGCCTCCCAAAGTGCTGGGATTACAGGCATGAGCCACCACACCCAGCCCATGGTGTTGGCTATTCTGTTGTTAAATCATTGGTCCTCTTCAATTAGGGTGTGAATAAAATTTTTTCTTCACAAATTGATGTGGATGGTCTGCAGCTGTGGGCTTCATCTTCAATATCATATCATTCCTTCCTAAAATTATTTACATATTTGTAAACTGTTGATTTCTTTGGGGCATTGCCCTCATAAACATTTTGTAAAGCACCAATGACAATGATTTTACCATTTTTCCACCCAAATGTCACCAAAAATTCCTGTTTTGTTTTTTGAAACAGGATCTCAGTCTGTCACCCAGGCTGGAATACAGTGGCATAAACAGGGCTCACTGCAGCCTTGACCTCCCGGGCTTAAGCAATCCTCACATCTCAACCTCCCAAGGAGGTGGGACTACAGGTACATGCAACCACGCTTGGCTAAGTTTTGTAGGGCCGTTTGTAAAGGCAGAGTTTCATCATGTTTCCCAGGCTGGTCTTGAATTCCTGGGCTCAAGAGGTCTGCCTGCTTCAGCCTACTGAAGTGCTGGGATTACAGGTATGAGCCACCATGCCTGGCCCATAGATTTGATGTGATGTTTGTTCTTGCTTCAATTTTAGCATTTGTCTTTTTAGAGGGAGTCTTGCTCTGTCACCAGGCTGGAGTGCAGTGGTGTGATCTCAGCTCACTGCAACCTCTGCCTCCCGGGTTCAAAAGATTCCCTGGCCTCAGCCTCCCAAGTAGCTGGGACTACAGGTGCGCACCACAATGCCTGGCTAATTTTTGAATTTTAGGAGAGACGGAGTTTCACCACGTTGGCCAGGATGGTCTTGATCTCCTGACCTCGTGATCCACCTGCCTCAGCCTCCCAAAGTTCTGGGATTACAGACGTGAGCCACCGTCCCCAGCCAATTTTAGCATAATTTATGTTGGTCTGAAACGGGCTCTTACAAACTGATGTCTTATCCTTTTTAGTGCCTCAAACTACATCCTGTTCAAACATATTATAACAAGTTAATATAAGTTTATTTTTTTGGTGTGAAAAGTTTTTGAAATCCATGCACATAGTTTTTCATAATATGAATTTTCCATGAACTTTTTGAAGACCCCTTTTTTTGGTGGCTACAGCCTTATAAAATGTATTTCCTGAATAATGAGACTTGAGAGTTCATATTACTCCTTGATCCATGGGCTGCAGAATGGATACTACATTAGCAGGCATCAAACATTAACCTCCTGCACATCTCCAACAGAGCTCTCAGATGACTATGTGCATTGTCAATGAACAGTAATATTTTGAAAAGATTCTTTTTTCTGAGCAGTGGGCTCAACAATGAGTTTAAAATATTCAGTAAACCATGCTGTAAACAGATGTGCTGTTTACATCCAGGCTTTATTATTTCACTTATAGAGCATGAGAAGAGTAGACTGAGCCTAATTCTTAGGGCTCTAGGATCATTAGAATGGTAAATGAGCATCGGCTTCAACTGAAAGTCATCAGCTGCATTAGCCCCTAACAAGAGAGTAAGCCTGTCTTTTGAAGCTTTTAAGCCAGGCATTTACATCTCCTCTCTAGCTATTAAAGTACTATAAGACATCATCTTTTAAACAACAACAAAAAAAAGTAGAAAAAGAAAAAAGAAAAAAAAAAGACATCTTTTAATAGAAAGCTGTTTTGTCTACATTGAAAATCTGGTGTTTAATGCAACCACCTTCATCAATGATCATAGCTAGATCTCCTGGATAACTTGCTGTAGATTCTATATCAGCCCTTGCTTCTTCCCCTTGCACTTTTATGTTGTGGAGATGGCTTCTTTCCTTAACCTCATGAACCAATCTCTGCTAGCTTCCAACTTTTCTTCTGCAAGTTTTGTCACTCTTTCAGGCCTCAGAGGATTAAAGAAAGTTAGCCCCTTGTTCTGGGTTAGGCTTTGTCTAAGGGAATGTTGTGGCTGGTTTGATCTTCTATCCAGATCATTAAAACTTTCTCTATATCAGCAATAAGGCTGTTTTGCTTTCTTACCATTTGTGTGTTCACTGGAGTAGCACTTTTAATTTCTCTCAATAACTTTTCCTTTGCATTCAAATCTTGGTTGCTTGGTACCAGAGGCCTAGCCTTTAGCCTATCTTGGGTTTTAACAAGCCTTCCTTGCTAAGCTTAGTCACTTCTAGCTTTTAATTTCATATGAGGGACGTGTGATTCTTCCTTTCACTTGAACACTTAGAGAACATTGTAGGGTTATTAACTGGCCTAATTTCAATATTACTGTGTCTCAGGTAGGCCTCAGGAGAGGGAGATGATGGAATGGTCGGTGAGTGGAGCCGTCAGAACACACACTTTTACCAATTAATTTCACCATCTTATACAGGCACAATTTGTGGGGCCCCAAAACAATTACAATAGCAATATCAAAAATCACTGATCACATATCACCATAACCAATATAATATTAATAAAAGTTCGACAAAAAATTGATAAATGAGACTTAAACTGAAGAGCATCTGCACAGCAAAAGAAACTATCAACAGAGTACACTGACAACCTACAAAATGGGAGAAAATATTTGCAAACTATTCATCTGGCAAAGGTCTAATATCGAAAATCGACAAGGAACTCAAATCAATTAACAATAAAAAAAACCTACAGTAAAAAGTGGGCAAAGGACATGAACAGGCACTTTTCAAAAGAAGACATACATGCAGCCAACAAGCATATGAATAAATGCTCAACATCACTAAACATTAGAGAAAGCAAACCCAAACCACAAGAAGATACCATCTCACACCAGTTAGAATTACTTTTTTTTTTCTTCTCACAGGGTCTTACTCTGTCACCCAGGCTGGACTGCAGTGGTGTGATCTTGGCTGGACCTCCTCGCTCAAGGGATCATCTTACTTCAGACTCCTGAGTAGCTCAGACTACAGGTGCACACCACCATGCCAGCTTAATTTTTGTAGTTTTTGTAGAGACAGAGTTTTACCATGTTGCCCAGGCCGTTCTTGAACTTTTGGACTGAAGTGATCTGCCTACCTGGGCCTCCCAAGATGCTTGAATTACAGGTGTGTGCCACCTCACTTGGCCTTAGAATGAGTATTATTAAAAAGCTGAAAAATGGCCAGACACAGTGGCTCACTCCTATAATCCCAACACTTTGGGAGGTCAAGGTGGGTGGATCACGAGGTCAGGAGATTGAGACCAGTCTGTCTACCATGGTGAAACCCTGTCTCTACTAAAAATACAAAACATTAGCTGGGCCTGGTGGCACGTGCCTGTAGTCCCAGCTACTTGGGAGGCCGAGGCAGGAGAATTGCTTGAACCCAGGAGCCAGAGGTTGCAATGAGCCAAGATCATGCCACTGCACTCCAGCCTGGGTGACAGAGCAAGACTCCATCTCAAAAATAAAAAATAAAAAAGCCAAAAAATAACAGATGCTGGGAAGGTTGTGGAGAAAAGGGAATGCTTACATACTATGGGTGGGAATGTACATTATTTCAGAAACTATAGAAAAGCAGTTTGACACTTTCTGAAAGAACTTAAACAGAACTACCATTTGACCCAGCAATCCTATTGTTGGGTACATACCCAAAGGAATATGAATTGTTCTACTGTAAAGGCACATTGCACACCTGTGTTCATCACAGCATTATTTACAATAAAATACATAGACTCAATCTAATTGCCCATCAATTATAGACTGGATAAAGAAAATATGATACATATACATCATGGGATACTATGCAGCCATAAACAAGAAAAAGGTCATGTCCTTTGCAGCAACATGGATGGAGCTGGAGGCCACTATCCTAACTGAATAAATGCAGAAACAGAAAATCAAATACCGAATATTCTCACTTATAAGTGGGAGCCAAACGTTGAGTACACATGAACCCAAAGAAGGGAACAGACATCAAGGCCTACTTGAGGGTAGAGGGTGGGAAGAGGGTGATGATCCAAAAACTACCTATGGGGTTCTATGCTTACTATCTGGGTGATAAAATAATATGTACACCAAACCCTCATGATACACAATTTACCAATATAAGAAGCCCATACATGTACCCCTAAACCTAAAATAATGGTTTAAATAAATAGTAAACACTCAAATTACCATGACATTTGGATAACCAGCAATGAGAACAGTTCAGCAATAATGGTTCATCCTTGTCAGCTCTCCTGCTGGAAACTAAATATGTATTCCTTGTCTTTGAAAAGAGCAATATGACACCAATGTAGATATATTATCCTTTTCTATGAAATCCATTATTTTCTCTTTTTTTTTTTGAGATGGAGTCTCGCCCTGTTACCCAGGCTGGAGTGCAATGGTGTGATCTCGGCTCACTGAAACCTCTGCCTCCTGGGTTCAAGCAATTCTCCTGCCTCAGTCTCCCAAGTAGCTGGGATTACAGGCATGAGCCACCACGTCCGGCTAATTTTTTGTATCTTTTATTAGAGACAGGGTTTCACCATGTTGGCCAAACTGGTCTTGAACCCCTGACCTCGTGATCCACCCACCTCAGCCTCCCAAAGTGCTGGGATTACAGGTGTCAACCCGTACCTATTTTGTTCTTATACTACATTATCTGTCACAGTTTATTATATTCCATGGGAATATCATGCTTTGAAAAATCTTCCAACGGGTTTATACCTTCAACTTCAAACACTGGAAATACTTTTTTTTTTTTTTTAGACAAGGTCTCACTCTGTTGCCCAGGCTGGAGTGTGCTGGCACAATCTCGGCTCACTGCAATCTCTGCCTGCCAGGCTCGAAGGATCCTCCCACCTCAGCTTTTCAAGTAGCTGAGACTACAGGTGCCCCACCACACCCGGCTAATTTTTGTATTTTTAGTAGAGATGGGGTTTCACCCTGTTTGCCCAGGCTGGTTTCAAACTCCTGAGCTCAAGTGATCTGCCCACCTCAGCCTCCCAAAGTGCTACGACTATAGGTGTAAGCCACCATGCCTGGCCTGGAAAGACTATTCTTTACAGTTAATACTTCCAAACTCCCCCCTCAAACATTAATAAAAGTTTAAAATATTGCAAGAGTTACGAAAACATGATACAGAGACATGAAGTGAGCACATGCTGTTGGAAGAATGGCACTGACAGACTTGCTCAATGCAGGGTTGACACAAATCTTCAATTTGAAAGAAGTGCAATACCTGTGCTGCTCAATAAAGCAAACTGCAATACAACAAGATATGCCTGTAGCTGTACTGAGATATAATTGACCTACAGCAAACTGTACATATCTAAAATGTGTAATGTGATAAAGTTGTGACATATATATACACCTGTGAAACTGTTTCCACAGTAAAAAAAAAAAAAAAATAAGCATATCCTTCGTGCTCCCCAAATTAACTCATGCTAATTAATTCCCTCCTCTGTTCCCCAGGCAACCACTAATGTACTTTAATTAACTCATGCTAATTAATTCCCTCCTCTGTTCCCCAGGCAACCACTAATGTACTTTCAGTCACTATACATTAATTTCCATTTTCTATTATTTTACATAAATGAAATCATTAAGTATGTACCCTTCTTGTCTATCTTCTTTCATTCAGTGTACTTATTTTTTTTTTCCCTTAAAGACAGAGTCTTGTTCTGTTGCTCAGATTGGAGGGCAGTGGCACAATCATAGTTCATTGCAGCCTTGAACACCTGTGCTCAAGAGATGCTTTTTTTTTTGGGCGGGGGCGGGGGGATAGATTTTTGCTATGTTACCCAGGCTGGTCTCCAACTCCTGGACTCAAGTAATTCTCCTGCCTCAGCTTCCCAGTGTTAAGATTACAGGCAGGAGCCAACATGCCCAGTCTGTGTTTAGTTTAAAAAAAAACTACCAAACAGCTTTGCAAAGTTCTGGTACCATTTTATATTCCCACTAGTAGTACATAAGAGTTTGAATTTTTCCACATCCTTGGCAACACTTTACATGGTCAGTGTATTATTTTTAAATTTTATTATTATTATTTTGAGACTGGGTCTTGCTTTCTTGCTCAGGCTGTATTGCAGTGGTGCAACCATGCCTCACTGCAAACTCTGCCTCCTGGGCTCAGGTGATCCTCCTGCCTCCACCTCCTGAGTAGCTGGGACTACAGGCGCACACCACCGCTATGCCTGGCTAATTTTTGTATTTTTAGTAAAGATGGGGTTTTGCCATGTTGCCCAGGCTGATCTCGAACTCCTAGGCTCAAGAGGTTTGCCTGTTTTGGCCTCCAAAGTGTGGGATTACAAGTGTGAGCCACTACGCTCGTCCGTGATCAGTCTATTTAAATATTCATCATTCTAATAGGTGCATAATAATATTTCATTATGACCTTAATTTGCATTTCCCCCTTGACTAATGATACTACATATCATTACATGTGCTTATTAGCCATTTGTATGTCTTTGATGAAGTGTTGTTCAAATTTTTTGCCCACTTTTATTGGGCTGTTTGTTGTTTACTGAGTTTCCAGAGTTTTTTATATATTCTGATTATAAAACCTTTTTCAGATATATGTTATGCAAATGATTTGATCTTGGGCTTCTGAGTAAAAAGAAGAAATAAAATAAATGATATTTCCCAGTTTTTAGTTTGTCTTTTCATTTTCATGTCTTTTACATGGTAATTTTAAATCCAACTTATTATTCATTTTATGGATTATGCTTATGGTCTCATAGCTAAGAAATCTTTGACTAACACAAGGTCACAGATTTTCTCATTTTTTCTTCCAGATACTTCTTAGTTTTATATTTAGATTCATTCTGCATTTTAAATTAATGTTTGCATATCGTGGGGGTGTGGATAAAAATTTATACATTTTATTGGGAAATCCATTTCTTCCAGCATTGGCTGTTGAAAAGACTATCCTTTCTCCACTTAACTGTTTGTACCTGGGACAAAAATCAAGTGACTATATATTCACTGATGCATTTCTGTACTCTATCCCATTCCATTGATATAATTGTGGACATTGACTCCAACACCACACTTTCTTTATGCAGCTTTATGAGTCTTAAAGCCAAGCAGTGTAAGTCCTCCAATTGAGTTTCCTTTTACAAACTGTGTTAACTATTTTCTTCGAGTTTCCTATAACTTAAGCTCATCAGTTTAAACAGGAAAACACAAGCCTTCAATATTTTTGACTGAGATATATAATTCAATTTGAGGACAAGTGACAACAATATTGGGTTTTGGGATCTATGAACATGTTATATTTCTGCATTCATTTGGGTATTTGAAAATGTTTCCCAGCAGTGTTTTTTAAACTTTCAGTATACATGTCTTGCATATATTTTGTTAAATGTATCTCTAAATATTTTATGCTGTCATATTAAAAATTTTCCATCTCAATTTTTTTTATTGCTGGAAATACAATTGATGTTTGTATTTTGTGACCCTACTATACTCCTTTATTAAATCTAGTAGCTTTTTTTTTTTTTTTTAAAAAGATCATCTTAATGTTTTCTACTTAATCATCTGTAAATAAAACCATTTTACTTCTTTACAATCTGCATGCTTTTCTTGTTTTATCGGACTGGGTAGTCCGATATACAATTTTGCACTTATTGAAATCCAGTGTAATACTGTATGGAAATGGTGAGAGCAGCCATCCTTGCCTTCTTCCCAAACTTAGTGGTAAGGCATTCAGTCTTTCACCATCAAGTATGGTGAAAGCTCTTACAATTTTTTCAGATTAAATAAGTTCCTTTTTATTCCTATATTGTTCACTTTTAAAAAATCATGGCCGGGCGCGGCCCGTGCCTGTAGTCCCAGCTACTCCAGGGGCTGTGGAGAGAGGATCGCTTGAGCCCAGGAGCTCTGGGCTGTCATGCGCTATGCCGATCGGGTGTCCGCACTAACTTTAGCATCAATATATTGACCTCCTGGGAGCGGGGGAGCACCAGGTTGCCTAACGAGGGGTGAACTGGCCCCGGTCGGAAATGGAGCAGGTCAAAACTCCCCTGCTGATCAGTAGTGGGATGGCGCCTGTGAATAGCCGCTGCACTCCAGCCTGGGCAACATAGCGAGACTGCGTCTCTAAAATAAAAAAGAAAAAAAAAATCATGAATAGGTGTTGAATTTTGAATATCTTTTCCTGCATCTATTGAGGTAATCATTTAAGATTGTTAATATGATAAATTACATAAATTAGTTTTCAATTGTTAAATGAACCTTTCATTCTTGAGACTAATCCTATTTGATCATAATATATCCTTTCAACATATTGCTGGATTTGATTTGCTAATACTTTCTTAAGGATTTTCCAGTCATAATTCATGAGATATTGGTCTACAGTTTTCTTGTAATGTCTTTGTCTTGGTATTGGTATAATGCTGTTCTCATAAAATGAGTTGAGCAATATGCTTTTCTATTATCTTGAATTGGTATCATATCTTCCTTCAATACTTGATAGAATTCACAAAAGAGGCCATCAGACCTGGGATTTCTTTGTGAGGAGGATTTTTTTTTTTTTTTATGAAAGAGAGAAAGAAAGAGGAAGAGATTTTAGAAAAAGAGAGAAAAAGAGAAAGAAAGGAATAGCAAAAGAAAGAAAAAAAGAAAAAGAAAGAGGAAGAGATTTTAGAAAAAGAGAGAAAAGGAGAAAGAAAGAAACAGCAAAAGAAAGAAAAAAGAATGAAAGAGAAAGAAAGAGGAAGAGATTTTAGAAAAAGAGAAAAGGAGAAAGAAAGAAACAGCAAAAGAAAGAAAAAAGAATGAAAGAGAAAGAAAGAGGAAGAGATTTTAGAAAAAGAGAAAAGG
>PVKP010020250.1:9338-41163 GCA_004027715.1 Plecturocebus donacophilus | reverse complement strand
AAAGAAAGAAACAGCAAAAGGAAGAAAAAAAAGAATGAAAGAGAGAAAGAAAGAGGAAGAGATTTTAGAAAAGGAGAGAGAAAGAAACAGCAAAAGAAAGAAAGAAAAAAAAGAATGAAAGAGAGAAAGAAAGAGGAAGAGAAAGAGGGAGAGAGAACGGGATTCTTATTTTATTGCCCAGGCTAGAATAGAGTCTGAAAATGGGTATTAAAAACCTCTTTTATGCCAATAATTGTGCTTAACAATGGAGACAGGAAGGAATAGGGGATGAAAATAAGAAACAAGCAGCCAACCAATATTTTATTTAAAACTGTGAAATGCTATGCAATTGCTGGGGAGTGATTTACTTCCAGTTATGTGGTCACTTTTAAAATAGGTATAATGTGATGCTGAGGAAAATGTATGTTCTGTGGATTTGTGGGAGGAGAGTTCTGTAAATATTTGTTATGTCTAGTTGTTCCAGGTCTGAGTTCAAGTCCTGGATAGCCTTGTTAATTTTCTATCTCGTTGATCTATGTAATATTGACAGTGTAGTGTTAAAGTCTCCCACTATTATTGTGTGGGAGTCTATCAAAGGACACCTGTGCTTTTGTGATACCTTTATGTTCTAGTCTGCTCCTCAAATTTTCAGGACCACAAGATGCATTTTATCTGTTTACTCTGAATGATCCAATGGTTGTAAATCGATTTGCACTCATTAAACCCACAAAAGGCTGATTCGTAAACAGAAAGAACAATGTGTTAAATGACAGAGAAAGTTGAAACTCGGGTGAGAAGCAAGGATATGCATTTGAAAGGCCACTGTATTTGGGGTGAGTCCACCCTAGAGGCCAAACAGCAAAGCATAGGCTTGTCAACACAGAATTGATGCAAAGGTGTTTGAACGCTGTCATGTAATATTTCTGGAAAGTTCTAGTAGACTGAGAATTTGCTTTTCATGATGGTTATGCTTGAAAAACCAAGTCCAGTATTTAGAATGAGATATTCTTCTCCCTGGAGGGTGCCAGAGTGACATCAATAAATTCTTACAGCTCAACCCTCATTTTTCCCATTGTCAAAGAAAGATATTCTCATTCTGTTTGTATTTGTTATTATGCTTAGATTATCAAACTTACAGGTAATGTTTATCAATTATACTTTGATGAGTAATTTAGATTGTGGCAAATAAGTCTAAGTGTCATAGCACAGCACTTAAGGACTGGAAAAACATTGGCAATCATCTAGCTCAGTGGTTGTCAAATTGCATCCCATGGACCCAATGGGCTGCTGGATTAGGTAGCTAGAGGTGTGAGGAGGAGGCTGAGTAAGCAGGCTGTGGCCGGCCATCATGCCCTTGTAAGGAGCTTCAATGATTCAAAGTGCAGTAGCCATTGATACATTTCAGTATAGAGCGACACAATCAAGTTTACATTTTAAAGAACCAATTTGAGTGAAGTGATTGGAGAAGGCAAGAGTAGAAGACCACCACGGAAGTTATATAGCATTTGTCCAGAGCAGACATGGTGGTGTTGGGAACCAGGGTCATAGCAATAGAGTTAGAGAGAAGTGGATGGATTTCTGATATAATTTAAAGCTACAATCAGATAAGACTTGTCTAGTGAGGAAGCAGAAATTATCAAGAACTCACTCATGTACCATATCTGGAAAATGTATTGAGTGCTAACAATGGGCTAGGCCCTTGGCTAGGTGTTCAGCTAGACAGTCAAGACCCTGCCCTTCCTGGAGTTCATATGCTAGTAGGAGACAGACGATGGATGAGCACACAGGGAAAATGCTAACGTGCTCTGAAATAGCTTGGGAAATTAACTGTGGGACCCACAGCGTTGTCCTTCTTCCAGAGATCTCTGTCCTGAACCACCTGCTGTTACAATCAACCAGTTATCCAGTCCCCTCAAAATCATTGCATGTGTTTTGCCTATTTTTCAATGCACAAGATGGAGAGGTCAATATACTCCCTCTTATTTTATCATGGCCAGAAGTAGAAATAACTTTTTCTTGCATAAATGTGGTATAAGGGACAAAGGAAAGGAAGAAGTCAAAACTTGCCATGCTCTGACTTAATAGCACAGTAGACGGTTGTGAGACAACCAAATGGCTTTAGATTTATTTTTGTTTCTTCCTCTCTTCCTCCTTTCCCTCCCTTCCTCCCTCCCTCCCTTCTTTCCTTTCTTTTGTGTGTGTCTGTGTGTGTGTGTGTATAATATATAATATATATATTGTGTGTGTGTGTGTGTGTGTATGTGTGTGTGCATTATAAGTTTTGTTTTCTTTCAAAGATTCCTGAGAGCAGAGTGATGTGGAAAGGGTGGAAATCAATGAACTGGCTTTGAGCAGGTTGACTTTGAGATGCCTGTGGCACCTGTGACACAAGAAAGAGTTCCAAGAGGAGGCCAGGAACATTCCTAAGCACTTGAGCATATGAAGATACAATTCACTGAGATGGAGAATCTATAGAAGGAGCAGATTTGCAGAGGGAGATTTAACACTCAGATGCTGAAACATTAATTTTGAAATATCTGTGAGACATTGAAATATTAACGTCAAGTAGGCAGTTCAATATTTACATGTGGAGCTCAGAAAAACAGAGCTAGGATCCTTATGTAAATTTGAGACTCTTCAACACAGAGGTGCCATTTAAATCATGGGAAAGGATGAGGTTACTTGGAAGAGAGAGAAGAAAGAAAAGGAGAAGAGGAAAGGAAAGAAGAACACAGGAGAGGAGAGAAGACGAGAGAGAGGAGAGGAGAGAATCTGATGAGCCATCAGCGTTTAGAGGAATATCAGCGTTCAGAGGAATATCAGCGTTCAGAGGAATATCAGCGTTCAGAATATCAGCGTTCAGAGGAATATCAGCGTTCAGAGGAATATCAGCGTTCAGAATATCAGCGTTCAGAGGAATATCAGCGTTCAGAGGAATATCAGTGTTTAGAGGCTGCACAGAGGAAGAGGGCCATCAAAGGAGAATAAAAAGACTGGCCACAGGAGAAAGCAGAAAAAGGATCGTGTATTTTCAGAGGAAAAAAAGTGTTTCAGGAGGGAATATCAACTGGGTCAAATGCTGCTGAGAGGTCAAGTAAGGTAAGAATATGAAAATGCCCATTGGATTCAGTATTTGAAAGTATTTCGGATTTGAAAGTCCCTAGTGAGCTTATTGAAAGCAGTTCCTTAGAAGGGGAAGTTCAACCACAGTAAGCTGAAGAATGAATGGGAGGTGATGCAGAGGCAGAATAGGCAGAGTTCTTTCACGGGGGATGGAAAACTAGAGTATCCTGGAGAGACATGGCACATTGCGGGAGGTTGATGTTTATTTTTAAGATGCAAGACTCAGAGTATTTGGATGATAAAGCCAAGAGGTTAAGAACGCAGAGAGAGACTAAGAGGCAGAGCAGGGCTCTTGAGACGGTTCCTGACAGGTCCAGGATCCAGAACGTGCCTTCTAACGGCCATCGCCACACTCTGCTGTTAGCCCCATTGGATCCCCGCTAGTGGATTACGACTTCTCTAAAAGCAGGGATCACCACCCCCCTCAGTTCTTTTCTGAGCCCACGTGTGGCATAACAAAAACAAGTGTTTGAAATATTCATGCTTCTTCAATAAATTAATACGTACACAATGCAAATGAATGAATGAATGAAATTTATCTGATAAAATCTGCCCTGTAAAGAGAAGTAAAGATATCTAGTATTTAATTACTCCTAGACCAGAAAATATTTTCTATAGATTTTGGTGACTGTCCCAGAGTAGAAAATAAGCACGATAAGAGCAAAATTTTTATTAGCAATATTTTAGAGACAAAGAATGTGCTTTTTTCCCCCAAACTAATTACAACTGATGAATAGCTACTTCCTGTATAGATTCAAAAACATCTTTCATCTTCTAGGGCAAAGAGTGATTGCTATATTTTACATCTAAAATACATTCTCATTTATCAAAAAAAAAATTAGTTTGGAAAGTGCTAAATTATTTCCATAATGTTGTTATATGCTGACATAGTATTGTTATGCCATTAATTCTCAATCATTAGGCTAGTAATAGAATCCAATCCTGGATCAGCCAAAACAATGAATAATAAATTGAGTGGAAGACAGCAGGTTTCTCATCCTAATTTGGGCTCCTTCAGACTAATAGTTCATATCCGAACACTGATGACAGAGGTTCGGCTCTGAAGCATTTTGGGTGGCAAAGGGTCTGCTCAGGAATTTTTAATTCCTGAGCTTTATTTACAAAGTCTATTAAGAACTGGCTAAAAAGATAGACCTCTATACAGGAAGAAGGTTATATAGTTCAGGGACATGACAAAAGGCAAAATTAGGGCAGAGTATATAGAACTAGAACTGAGAAATTACCCAGTCCTTCCCCTTCATTTTGCAGATGAATATAAAACCCAGAGTGATTACATGACTTGCCCAAAGTCACACAGCAAATTTAATGAGACATCCCCACAAAAAGTGGTATCTGGTGACGCCCTAGCTCAGTGCTCTACATCGTTTTACATCCCCAATGAGTTTTTGTTTCCAATATCTTCTACAGCAAAAAGAATTGTCTTCAAATTCTAAAGGATATTTTAAAATATAAAGAATAAATTGAAACCCAACATAGATAAGGCATTAAGAGAAATTGGGATTTTTGAAGCTCATCTTACTTTAGACGCTTCAGAGCTCTTAACTCATTTAATCCTTTCAATCTACTTTCAGGTTTTATTCTCATTTACAGATGAGGAAACAGAGGCTACAAAGACTAAGTAATTTACTACAGGTCACACAACCAGTAAGTGATGCATCAAGACATGAATTCAAGTCTATAACTCTAGCTACACTTCTCTTTCTACTCTATCACACTTCAAATGAGATTGCATCTCCCAGTCCACACAGATCATAACTCAAAATACTAAGACTCTGAGATGTAATTAGGCAACCACTGTTGGCAATCTTTGGGGTAGGGGGGAACATGAAGAACAAAGAGGTGCCAGGAGACTAGCAAATAGCTTTTGATTGTGAAATTCAAGAAAGCCTAGATTCTGGGAACTGCAGTCTCGTCAAAGCAAATTCTTGATGTCAACTGTTGGCAAAATTCAGGAATGAATTACTAAACAGATGGTTTGTGAACCACTTAGAAAAGAATGTTATGATCACATGGAACCAACATGGATTCACTAAGGGCGTGTCATGCCAAACCATCAAACATATTCACTAGAAAATGAATTTGTTCAGTTGGGATGTCATTGTGGTTGAATTGAACACCAATTTAGGTAATAGGACAGTTTCTATGTTTACAACTGCTTGAAGTTACCAGTGACCTGCTGTATTGCCGTATGATATTATTCCATTAAAAAATTTAATGATGTCTTTTTAAACATTAAAAATTGTCAAATTTGTAGATAACTCATCAAAGTTTAAAGAGATGTGTTAAATAATAAAAACCACTAATTATTTTGACAGACTAAAATGATAGTCAAGCCCCCAGTTTTAGATTTAACAGGGAAGAATATAGTTATTCATTTAAGTAAAAATAAATAGATGGTACATAACAGATAAATAGACATGTAGGTAGGTAGCTTGATTGGTTGATAAATTGTTAGATGATAAGAATCACACAAGTTTCAAATGGAGAAAATGTGACTTGATCAAAATTTAAAGGAGAAAAGACTGAGAGTTAATTGATCACAAGTTTAGTATCAATCCACAGCTATACTGGAGGGCACAAATGCCCCATAACATAATACATAAGAGCTTGAGCTTTAGCATCTGCAGAGCCAGGAGCACCACTTAATAGCTGGGTGACCTTGAGCAAATTGTCTAAATTTTAAACCTCAAATTTCTATCCTATAAAATGAATACAGTTAGCCCTCTACATTCATGGGTTCCACACCCATGAATTCAACCATGGATCAAAAATATTTGAAAGAAAATTGCATCTTGTACTGAGCACATACAGACTTCTTGTCATTGTTCCCTAAATAATACAATATAAAGAACTATTTACATTGTACTAGGTATTATAAGTAATCTATAAATGATTTAAAGTATACAGGAGGATATGCATAGGTTATATGCAAATACATCATTTTGTATCAAGGACTTATATCTGTAGATCTTGGTATCTACAGGAGGTTCTGGAACCAATTCCCCATGGATACCAAGGGAGGACTGTATATACATTGTCACTGGGAATTGTGATAAACCTTGAATTACAATTCAAGGTTTCTGATTCTTCATCTGGTAACTTTTCCATGGAGAACTACCTTCAAATGTTTGAAAAAGACATTTTAGTCTATGGCCATATCACCCTGAACGCACTCGATCTTGTCTGAAAAAGACATTTTAGGAAAAAGGATGAGAATTATTCCACAAGACCCTAGAGGTCCCACCAACATCAGATCAATAGGGGGACGTTATCAAGAAGCCAATTTAGTGATCTGGAAAAGAGATTGGTATAAACACAGAAATTTTAAAAAATGAATAGAATGTTTTGAAAAATAGCATAAGAAATATATAAGACATGACAGAAGAGCTAAGATTTATTTAATTAGAATCCCTGAAGGACCGAAGTTTCATGTAACTAGAGACTCAAAAGAAGAGGTGACACAAGTGGAGCAGAAGCAATATGTAAAAAGATAACATCCTAGATCAGGGGTGTTCAATCTTTTCACTTCCCTGGGCCACATTGGAAGAATTATCTTGGGTCACACATAAAACACACTCACACTAACAATAGCTGATGAGAAAAAAAAATTACAAAAAATCTCATAATACTTAAAGAAAGAAAGTTTATGAATTTGTGGGGTTGGGCCTCATTCAAGGCTGTCCTGGGCTACATGCAGCCCATGGGCTGTGGGTTGGACAAGCTTGTCCTAGATATTTCAGAAGCTCACAAAGCAATCGAAGAAAACTTCAAAATGTTTTAGAACTTAAGTAGAATAAATGCAAAGGAAACTACATCTTGTCATATCAACATAAAACTATTAACAGTAAAGACAAAATCTTAAAAGCAGCCAGAGAAAACAGACATGTTACTTTCAGAGGAACCACAATAAGCAAAAGACCAAGAGCTTATTTCTCAATAGAAACAGGGGAAGCCTGAAACAAACAAACAAAAGCAACAGCAAAACAAAACAAAAAAACTTGGCATCTTTAATGTCCTGAAAGAAAGCAAATGCTAACCTAAAATTCTATACCTAGTGAAAATATCTTTTTAAAATGAAGACAAAGATTTTTTTCAGGCAAGTGAAAGCAGATAATTTATTGCCAGCAGACTCCTATTAAAGGAAATATTAATGAAAATTCTTATATTTGGAAAATAATATCAGGTAAAAATAGAAATTCAAGAATTGAAAAGGTAAATGTGTTACTGTGATGTATTAATTTAACTGTATCAAGCAACTACAAAAAACTTTTGTAGTGTTGAAAATGTATATAGATTAAAATGCCTACCAACAATAACAAAAATAGAAAGAATTAACTTCTGTTGTCTAAGAGGCATTGTGGAAATGATAAGAGTATACATTACATTAAATGCAAATAAGTAGGTATTGTAGAAATGGTAAGAGTGCAAAAAATGGTATTGTAATCTCTAAAGTAACAAAAGAATAGCAAAAGGATATATTGCAAACAAACAAGTAAAAGGAAAAATGGAATAATAAAAAGTACATAAAAGAAAATAAGGCAAAAGAGAAAAGGAACCACATAAAGTTAAACATAAAGAAATATTAAGAAGATAGATGTAGACCCAATTATTTCAGCAATTACATTAATATAAACAGAATAAAAGCTTCAATTAAAAGACAAATATCATCAGTCTGTATGATGAACATAAGAATAACAACAAATTCAAAGCAACTATGTAGCTTACAAGATACATGCCCTAATCTAAGACATGGAGAGATTGAAAGTAAAAGATGGAAAATAATAAACCATGTGAATGCCAATGAAAAGTTTTAAAGTATATTTATATCAAGCAAAGTGAACTTTAAGGCAAGAAATGATACTAAAGATAAAAGAAACATTCATAATGATAAAAAATTAAATCTACTTGGAAAATATAGAACAAGTATACACCTAATAACATAGCTTCAAATACTGAAGAACTGACGGAAGAAATATACAACTATAGGAAGAGATTTTAATAAACTTCCTTTGGCATGTGAGAGAAACGATTGGCCAAAGACATTTAGTAAGAAAATATGAATAACAAATTTAACTTATTTATAAACAAAGTTGACATTGGTAGAATGCTCCACCCAACAATGAATAAGTGTTCATCCATTCCAAGGGCACACTGAACATTTTCAAAATTGACCTTATGCTGTTCATAAATAAATTCTTGAGAAATTTCAAATTATTAAAATCATTCGGAGTATGTTTGCTGACCACAGTGAAATGCCTCACAAATGGATTGATGCCATTATAGAGGAGTTTGCAGGAGTGAGTTTGCTCTCTCTTCCCTTTCCACCTTCCATCCTGAGAGGACACAGTAAGAAGGACCACACCAAATTCTAGTGCCATAATCTTGGACTTCCCAACCTCCAGAACTGTGAGAGAATAAATTTTTGCTCTTTATAAATCAGGTCTCTGGTGTTCTGTTATAGCAGCTCAAAACAGACTAAGACATTTGTATACTCATGTTCAATGCACCATTATTCATAATTGCTAAAAGGTAGAAACAACTCAAATGTTGATAACAGATGAATGGCTAAACAAAATGTGGTATATATGTACAATGAAACATTATTCAGCCTTAAGAAAAGATGAAGTTCTAATACATGCTACAACATGGGTGCCCCTTGATGACATTATGCCAAGTGAAATCAACCAAAAAATAATAATATTGTATGACTTCATTTATATGAGATACCTAGTATAGTCAAATTCGTAGAGAAAGAAATCACACTACAGGTTACCAGTGGGTAGGGGGAGGGAGGAATAGGGGTTTAATGTTTAGTAAGCAGAGAATATCTGTTGAAATGATGAAAATCAGCCAGGCACAGTGGCTCATGCCTATAATCCCAGCACTTTGGGAGGCTGAGACGGGTGGATCACCTGAGGTCAGGAGTTGCAGATCAGCCTGGCCAACATGGCAAAACCCTGTCTCTACTAAAAAATACAACAATTAGCTGGGTATGGTGGTGTGCACCTGTAATCCCAGCTGCTCAAGAAGCTGAGGCAGGAGAATCACTTGAACCCAGGAGGCAGAGGTTGCAGTGAGCCGAGATTGTGCCATTGCACTCCAGCCTGGGCTACAGAGCGAGACTCCTTCTTAAAAAAAAAAAAGAAAGAAAGAAAGAAATGATGAAAATGTTCTGGAAATGAATCATGGTGACATTTGCACAACAATGGGAAAGTACTTAATGTACAACTAAAAATTGTTACCATGGTAAATTTTTTTATATTAGGTATGTAATACCGCAACTTAAAAGTTATGCAAAAAATCAATCAATGTAATTCATATTACATTGAGTTATATTCACATGTAATAACAAAATTTTTTCCTCCAAAAGTTGTGAATAAAATAAGAATGCCCACTATCACTACTTCTAATCAACATTGTTCTGGAATACCTATAAATTTTTCAAAAAAGAAATAAAAGTTTTAATTAGTGGAAAAAAGAAATTAAACTGTCATTATTTCTAAATCATGTGATTGCATATATAGGAAATCTGAAACACTCCACAATTAGAATTAATAAGTAAAAAGCAAGGTCCCTACTTACAAGATCAATATAGAAAAATCCTATACACCATGACAAACAATTAGAAAATGAAAGTTTTCAGATGATAACAATTATAATCTCATTCAGAAAACTCAACACCCGAGTATCTAAAATAATTCTAACAACATATGAACAAGACATCTACAGAAAACTATTAATGTAAAACATTATTGTGAGAAGTTAATAAAGACCTAAAATAAGGCAAGAAACGATACTAAAGATAAAAGACACATTGTACACGGACCCAATATAGTTAAGATGCCAATTCGTCCTAAATCAATCTATAGATTCAATGTACTTCCAGCATAAAGCTCAGCAGGATTATGTGTTTGTGTGTAAACTGGCAACAAAATTCTAAAATTTTTATGGAAATACAAATGGCCAACGGTGGTGAAGGCAATCTTAAAAGTGAAGAAAGAAGTTGGAAGACTTATACTTCTAGATGTCAAGAAATATAAAACTTCTCAACTTCTGTGACCTTACTTTAAAAAAAAAAAAAAGAAACGTAAAACTATAGTAATTAAGACAATGTAATTTTGGCACAAAGATAAATAGAACAATAGAATAGAACAGAACAGAGAATCCAAAACCTAACTCACCTGACAAAGGTGGCACTATAGCACACTGGGAAAAGGATGGCTGTTTTCAATAAATGGTGTGCTGTCATTGGAAATTGTCAAGAGAAAAATTAATTTTGACCTCACACCAGACACAAAAATCTACTCCTGATGGTATCGATCTACATGTATCCTAAAATAATAAAGCTTCTAGAAGAAAAGCACAGAATGACCTTGTAGGGAGAAACAGATTTAAACGGGACTCAAAGATAGAAGTGTATATTCTCGAGTCAAACTGTCAAAGTATGAAATCTAATTCCAAAGTTGGGCAAGTTATTCAATCTTTTTGTGCTTCAGTTCCTTCATCTGTAAAATGAAGATAGTAAGCAAAGGACTATTCAAGCATAAAATACAATGATACATGTAAAGTGCCTAGAACAGTGCCTGACACATAGTAGGCACTTATTACTATTATTATCCTTTCTATGAATATTGAGATGGCCTCCTTTAAGGGACAGATACTTGTTTTCATTTTGTGTAGAAACCTTATGCTCTGTACTTTAACATGCAATTTTTCTTTTCTTCTTTTTTTTAATCAGCTGACTTTAAGATTCATGATTTGTTTTACCTCCATATTGAAGGCATTGCAGATGTTCATATCAGAGACACTGCCTCACAATTCACAAGCATTTGTTACACACTTGCCTGCCATGTGCTGGACTCAGGTTCAGGGGCAGGGAGAAGAAGGTGTAGAAGATGCTTATTCAGGAAACAGCTGACAGATTTTTTTCCCAATCACCAAGAACTTCCTGTAGAGTTGAACAGTACAATACAGTGAGAAACTACTAGAAAATGTGACAGCCCATAAGAAAGTGCTACATTTAGGCCCTTTGCAATGGCTCACACCTGTAATTGCAATACTTTGGGAGGCCAAGGTGGGAGGATCACTTGAAGCCAGGAGTTTGAGACCAGCCTGGGCAGCATAGCCAGATCCCGTCTCTAGAAAGAAAAAAAAAAGAAAGAAAGAAAGTGCTACACTTCACAAAGGAGATCATTAGATAACATGATAGCATATTATGGGTGCTATTTGCACAAATAGATATAATTGTACATAGAGATATAAGTGTTTAAGAAGCTCAAAGAGGAAGAAATTGAAAGCATAGAAGAAATTGATGAGACTGAGTCATGAGAAGTCATGAATACTTGCCCTGGAATACAACTGCTAAAAGGTGGCAACCCCTAATGCTGGCATGATTTGGTCTATTTGCTTAAGGAACACCCAGAACTGGAATTGCTTGGGTGGGGATTACAGGTTTGGACGACAGAGCCTTGGCAGAGAGAGGAAAGAGAGGAAGTCAGCTGGGGGACACCCACCCACGGCCCTCTCCCTGCTGACATCAGCCCTCTCCCTGGGCACTTCATCAAATGATAACTCTAAGAAGCCCTTTGTGTGCTGGGATGGTACTACTGATCCATTTGCAGCAAAGGAAAATGTACGCACCTTCTCCTTCCCACTTTCAATTTCTTACTTAACTAGGTTTGGAGTAGAAACCAAACACCGTTTCCAAAGTAAGATGACTACATCTCAAAGAGATGAAACTCAAAAAACAAGTAGGCATTTTATGCTATTGAACCCACACAGGTAGGCCTGAGGATTTGAAGCCTACAAATTCACTAATCTTGTGAACAGATCCCCAAATTTGTTCTTAATTTCTCCCACTCTCACCTACTTGATATTCCAAGACCTGTCTGACTTAAATGGGTGAATTATCAGTTTGTGGACTACCCAATTCCCTGTTTCTCCTTCTTTCTTCTATTTGCTTTATTTTTTATTTGTTGCTATTTACTACTTATTCTAGAATTTCCATCTGAGGATAGTGGAAAAAAGATTGAAATACAATTAATGAAATGCCTGGGAAGAAGTAGAAACGTGTCTGAAAGCAGCGGGTTTTTAAACACTGTATTGGCGTTGTTTTACTATTTTTGTGTTTTTCCTTTATCCAGTCTCTCTTCTTCTCAACCTTTTAAAATTCTCTTCCTGCCTATCTTAAATTATGAAAGTAATTTGGGATCAGATGTTGCTTGGTCCTGGCTGAGAATCTTTGACTGTACAACTTCCAGTTTAGACATGCTTTCTGAGGATTTAGTTATTACAAATTATTTCTTTGATTGCTGAATTCCAGATGTAAAAAAGAGAATCACATTTGTATTATTTTCCTACATTATAAATTCTGTATCTTGCCAAAAAATTTCTCAAAAGGAGAGTATCATCTTCCACTCTCAAATCCTGCTCTCTTCCTTTTTTATTCTAAAAAAAATCCTCCAAATTAGTGGCACCACCATCCACTCAGTTGGCTAAGCAAGATACCCAGAAGTCATCCTGGACTTCCCTTCCCCTCACTTCCCACCCCCAGCATTGACAAGTCCTGCTGAGTTAACCTATAATTCTTTTCTTCTCCAACGAAAATATATATTCAGTCAACAGTATCCCATGGCCTCAAGGCTGGAGGTCAAAGTCTCCATGATCAGCCTTTCTTTCCAGCCTGTTTGCCCACCATTCCCAGATTTGCACATTCTATTCTAGCAAACTGACTCCCCCATGGTTGCCCAATGCCCCTGCCATCTCTCACTTCCAAGCCTTGCTCCTACCAGGTGCCCTTCCCAACCCAGTCACTACTTTTTGCACGTAAGTTCTTTCAGGTGCCCATTATCATTCCATTCTCTGTGCTCGCTTGTGACTGTCATTTATGTGCCTGTTTCCTCCCACCATTGAGGGACTGTCTTCTCACTGTATAACCAGCATTGACAGTCTTGTCACTGCATAACCAGCACCTGGTTTGGCACATAGCAGATGCTCAACAAATATTCACCAAATACACAGAATGAATAGTTGCATATATAACATATATATCTGAATCGTTCGGAAATTAGAGATAGAAAACACAACAGACAAAAGAGTAAAGACAAGAAACAAATCTGTTTTTAAAACTTTTGCATTGCTTTGGATCCAGAGCACAGAAACAGTCTTTTGTTCTTCCCACAAATCAGTGGCATAGAGCCAATGCATTGGATTGCTTTTGCTTCCTGAATAATCAGAGTAAACATCTATTGCATTGCTTATTAAATGCAGGTGCTAAGTGCTACAACAGGGATTGTCTCATCTAATCCACAGAATTACTCTATTAGGTAAGAACTATTGTTACATTTAAGGAAACTGAGGCCTAGTAGAATTAATATGTTATTGGTGGAGCTGGGATTTGGAATCTGACATCTGACTCAAAGTTCACGCTCTTCACCATCATAATTTCCATGGGAGTTAGGGTCAGAAGGTGGCTTATTGGTGAAAACATGTAGAGTTGAAATTAGTTTTGGAAATATCTCTTCATCAGGAATCTGTACCTCTTTGGCAGGAAGTTAGAACACATTAAAATTCATAGGCATATACTCGTAGTCTGAGTCTTCCAGGCACAAGTCAAAAGCCATTTCAATCTTTTCTAAAATCTTATACATATTTGATGTGTCTCCTTAACAGTCTTTTTTTATTATTATTATTATTTTCTTTATTTTTCCGTAAGTTATTGATGTACAGGTGGTATTTGGTTACATGAGTAAGTTCTTTCGTGGTGATTTGTGAGATCCTGGTGCACCCATCACCCGAGCACATCAGTAAGAAAAAAAGCAAACAATCCCAACAAAGAGTGGGCTAAGGACATGAATAGACAATTCTCAGAAGATGTACAAATGGCCAACAAGCAGATGAAAAAATGCTCAACATCACTAATGATCAGGGAAATGCAAATCAAACTACAATGCAATACCATCTTACTCTTGCAAGAATGGTCATAATCAAAAAATCACAAAACAGTAGATGTTGGTGTGGATGCGGTGATCAGGCAACACCTCTACACTGCTGGTGGAAATTTAAACTTAACAATCATTTTAGTACTTAATGCCACGGCTTCATAATTTTTTTTCTCTCTCTCTGATCTTATGACCCCTGCTAGACTGAGCAAACCCCTAACTGTGAACCACGTTGGAGATGGACATCTCGCTCAGGAAGCTCAGCACAGCCAGCTCTTACATTGGAATTGAAACTAATCACTGAGCATTAGATGAAGATGATGAGTTGCATGTAAGAGCCATGCTGTGTGGGAATCAAAATGTTAAACTCATACTCAGCAGAGTGAGATGACACTGAGAGCCTGTGAGAAAGCCCAACTGTGGGGGTAGCAGAGTCCTGTACCCCCCCATCCCATCTTCTCACAGGACCTTGGGTTGAGTTGTAGGCCTAATTGCCAGCTCCTCTTAAATGTCCCCCTCCTCACCCATGTGTGTGCATATTTGAACTCATGTAAATTAAATATACAGACAGAACGATACCATTGATCAGGACCCTCTCACTGCCCTAAAGTTCAGGACATGTGATATAGGCAATAACATTCATTTTCGTTTTGACATCTCTCTTACAGAAATGGCGTAACTGACACACAGTCCTTCCTGTCCTATGACCTAAACCCCTTAATTTGCATCTTAAAATGGTCTCTATCTGCCTTATTCTTCTCAGCGGTAGAGAACTGATGCCCCAACCCCAGTAGGTCTAAAGAGGTACTTGCAACTCCTAAAACTTATGTGTGCAGTCTGTATTTCTTTCCTTTGCAATAATAAGATTAAATTAGATGTTTGCAAGGTCCCTGAACCAATAGGAATCTAGATAAACATAGACAGATACATAGGTTGATAGATAAACAGGTACATAAACAGACACAGAACTAAAAATGTGGACTAATAAATGCTTTTTAAATTCCTTTGAGAAGTTTAAGAAAGCCCACTCTTTTCTCATGGGAAATTATGATTCAGGCCTTTTTTTTCTGTTTACACTAAGTACACTATGGTCAAACTCTAACTAACTTTAGGTAAAAGAGGTCAAGAACAAAAGAGCTGAATTAACATGGAGGAATCATCAACTCTCACAGAGCACAAAGAGTACAATGGAATCTGCTATATATATATATATATATATATATATATATATATATATATATATTGGTGAACATAGTAGCTTAGCAACAAGTATTTACATCCTGTTATAAAAAAGATGGGTCCTATCAAATGAAGAGTTCCTGCATGATGAATCATATATGAGGCCAGAGGTTTTCTTTAGTAATGGAATAGTGTTCTAGAAGATTGTTGCAAGTCACTCTCTTACAGGAAAAGTAAATGTCAGTAACAAGACTGAGTGCAGAAATGGAAAAATGCTCCAACCACAGGCTCAAAGACCCAAGCAGAACAATTCCAAAGCTACTTAAGGTGCTGCAGGGGCTGGTTCTCAGTGCCACCATCGCTGGTCCCAGCTCAAGAAGCTGCTTCCCCTGCAGGGAAAGCAGCTGGCTCCCCAGAGACTGTCGGCTTTGGGTCAGGTCACAGTGCACTCAAGTTGCAATGGGGCGGCGCCTCCTCCCTCCACACACTCCCCTGTTGGGCAGGCTGCATTCTTCAGGCTTCACTGCTTTAGAGGTTTTCTTTAAATTGTTTTGGGGTTCTTCTTTTGTTTTGAGACAGGGTCTCACGGTCACCCAGGCAGGAGTGCAGTGGTGTGATCTTGGCTCATTGCAACCTCAATTTCCTGGGCTCAAGTGATCCTTCCACCTCAGCCTCCCGAGTAGCTGGGACCACAGGTGTGCACCACCATGCCCAGCTAATTTCTTATATTTTTGGTAGAGACAGTTTCACCACATTGCCCAGGCTGGTCTCAAACTCCTGAGCTCAAGCAATCTACCTCCTAAAGTGCTGGGATTCAGGCGTGAGCCATTGTGTCTGGCCTGGCTTTGTTGTTTTAAACTCTTGTGTGTGGGTTTGTCTATACGTGTTAAATGTGGTAAAAGACCCATAATATAAAAGTTTCCATCTTAATCATTTTTAGGTATAGAGTTCAGTGACATTAATTCTATTCACACTGTTGTGCAACCAATCTCCAGAACCCCTTTTGTCTTGCAAAACTGAAATTCTATATCCCTTAAACAAATTCAGATCCCTTCCTCTGATCCACTGACAACCATCCTCTACTTTCTATTTCTGTGAATTTGACTTCTCTAGGTACCTCATATAAGGGGAATCATCCAGTATTTGTATTCTTGTGACTGGCTTGTTTCACTCAGCGTAACTCAGCAAAAGGTGCTCAACGTTCATGCATGTGGTAGCATGTGTCGGAATGACTTTCCTTTTTCTGGCTGAGTAATAATCCGTTTGTCATAATTGTTTCATCCTATCTGTAGAATATCTGTATAAGGTGAGGGGAGTAAGAGGCTGATTATGGAATTTTCCCACTCCTCCCAACCCCCATGGAATGTAGTTGATACCTGGGATATAACTTTGTTTCTATCCCTAACAAGGCCACAAAAAGTCCAGAAGAAAAATCCCTTGTAAGAAATGTTGTGAGGACCATAGGTTAAACCAAAGATTCTAACCTGGGGTCTGTGGATCCTTCATGAGTCCATCGTAGGGCTCTGAGAAGTTTGTGGTCTATCTGAAACTATATCCAAAATTGTGTGCTTTTGCTTTATTCTGGGGAAAGAGTCCTTAGCTTTTATCATCCTTTGAGAGAGTTTTTGAACCCCAAATGCTGAACATCATTGGTCTAAATAATACTTCACTAAGTAGGACTGAGATATAGGATGAATTGTCACTGTTCCCTCCCATCTCACTGCACAGCTCCAGGACACTGCCGTCCTTAGAAACACCAACCACATAGATGCTGCCCCTGTACCTTCAACTCCCAGAGCACCCACCCTCCAGGGGGACGTTAACAGGGTACTGGATGCAGCTGTGCTTGGTCTCATTATCCCTCACAGTCCCTAAGAAGTTATTTCTACAATGTCAGAAAAAAAATATGACACTCAAAATGTTTTTACCAGCCTTAATTTCAAAATACGGCCACAATGAGAGGTAGAAAAGACACACCCAGGTAGAAAAGCGTGGTCCCAGATCTTGAGGAGCATGCAATCATGAGAGAGAGGCAGGGTGTGGACACCACCAGGAAGCACTACCAGTGAACAACACAGATACAAGCCAGATGTGTGCACCAGACCTGAATTTTCTAAAGGAATTTTCCTAGGGTCACAGCTTGTTAAAATGATTCTGCCCTGCAGAAAAAATTCCTCTTCCTGCTAAGGTCTAGGAAGAGTCTGGTTTCCAGCACAAATTGGTATATTTTCACTTCTTTGACAAGGAAAACTATGTACGTGACCACATCTTCCTTTAAAACTTGGCCACCAGGAAGCTCAGCATCATATTTCTGGCTCAATAATGGCAACTGTGTCAGTCCAAATGATCTCACATTTTTGTTTTATTGTCCAGCCTTCGTCTCCCCTTCTCCCTGCTTGACCTTAGTTAATGTTTTCTGTGGTCTGGATTCTGTTTCTGAATTTACAGCTACCCCTTTGCACCCTGTCGCAACTCCTGGTAGAATATTTGTGGTCTGCGATAGAGACGATTAGTTAATGGAAGCTGGGGGAGTAAAATGAGGATGTCTACCACGCCGGGTATTTTCTGCTCCGTGCAGACACACTCTAGACCCTTCCCCACCCCACCCTGACTCTCCCCGCTGAGCAAGGGGCTAGCAGTGACTGGTGCGTTTACCAGGCTCCTACCCATAGCTCCTCCAGGAGCCCCTCTAGGTGCAGCGGGCGCTTTCTCTGGGTGTTAATAACCGTGCCCCTCCCCTGCCCCTTCAGTGCCAGAGTGCCAGCAGCATCACTTCCTACCCTTGCTGCCCCGAGGTGTGTCCCCGGCCCCTCCTGGCTTATTTTGGCTGTGTCCGCACGTGTAAGGGCTGGCTGTTCTGTCTCAGCGTTTCATCTGAGTGTGGGTCGGGGCCATGGTTGACAGGTCTATCAGAATGAGATGGGGTTTTGCCATTTCTCTCCACACAGTATGCTCCGGTCACGCTGCTGTGCGTGTAATTCTGTGAAAGCACCAACTCCCTCTCGCCTCTGAACCTTCTTCACACAAGCTGCTCCCTCCTCCTGAGCTCACCCTCCTCCCAGCCCTCGAAAGTGCGCAGGTTGTTCAGCCGATGCGGCCACCCGGACCGGTCCCACAAACTCTAGTTCTTCATTTCTGAGTCTGTCTCCTCCAGTAAAGTCCAAGTTCTCCAGAGCAGGCTTCTGTAGGATGATTTGTTGTGTTCCCACCACCTGGCATTCCATTTAAAAAACTCCTGAATAGGTGAAAGAAAGCAGGGGTGGGGAAAAAGCCCACGGCCTTTCCACTGAGCAGCTGTGTCTTGAGCCAGCACCGGCCAGCATGTTCCTGTCCCAGAACTGCCTCGTGGTTTCCCCCATAGCTGGCTGGGCTGGCCACAATCTAGCACGGGCATGGTGCTGTCTGGGGAAGGCACATGGGTAGGAGCACAGGTCGGGGTGACCCAAGGGCGCACATTTTGGAGGGACTGATGGGAGGTGGAAGATGAGGAGGGAGCAGAGGGCTCTGCACGCATCCTCCCAGACTTGGGCTTGGCTTCAAGATAACCGGAGCTCACTCAGGTTCCAAGAGCAAGAAGACACCCCAAAAGTGAATCAAGAGATGCTGGGTTTGAAGATTAACATGAACTAAATGGTAGTGGGGGGTTCCAGGACAGGGCATCTGCTGAGGGTGGCGGCCACTCAGCACCGGGAGACAAGGAGCAAAATGACCATGCTGTGTCCCAACAAAACCAACAGTTCCTGCCTCTCTTGTCTTCTCCACAGTCTTCCCCATGCCCTGTGTGACCGTCACAACCTTACCCACTCTGAGGGACGACGCTACAGTCACAGGCTGCCTTTGAGCAAACTCGGTGTACTTTAGTGACTGAGAATGTGATCTCTGCTGTCCTAAAGCCCGATTGTCATCTCCATGTGGCCTTGGCCAGGTGACCTAAAGTCTTCCAGACCCAGTGCCCTCATCTGCAAAGCGGGGACAATGGCCTAAGGTTGTTTGGAATATTGATTGTTTATAGATGTAGAATACGCAGCTCACTTGCTGGTACAGATCATAAGTTCTACTATTTTTATTTTTAGGCTTAAGTTTTAAGATAACTGCCCCACAAGGGGAAATCATCTATGATGCCCAGTAAACACAGTTACAGAAGTTCTACTAAGTCTCTTTATCATCTTCCATATAAGAAGGGAAAAAATTCTGACAAGAGCTTACAATGCTAAATCATAAACACCATATGTACTGTTTTACTTTTTTGATAGCAAAAGGCTCCAGGTAGAATTCCTACCACCCCTGGACCTGGGATCAGCTATTTTCACACACCATCTTAACTCCTCAAAACAACCCTTTAAGTTCAGCATAATTTCTCCCGCTTTGAAGATGAGGCGACTGACACCTCAGTTAGGACTTGTTGAGGATTACACAAGGAGAAATGCCAGAATGGGGGAGAGGAGTTGGCTCTAAAGCCTAAGCCTGTCCTGCAGGGTCACTGTGTCCTCTCAAAGTGACATTTTCGGTGTTGCCAGCATTATTTAGATGCAATTCTTTCCAAGCACATGAAACTCAATAACCATGTCTCTTAGAAGACTCCCGTATATGTATGAAAAATAGTTTGCTGCTTAGTGTAGTGAAGGATTTCTCACTGCTAGCCAACAGCATCCATTTGCACGTACAGACATGTATTCTAAGTGCTTCCTTTACAGTTGAACATCTGCCCTCTTAGCCGACCTGTCCTGCACAAGCTGGTGACCCACAGCATTCAGAGAACGTCTGAGCCCCCACTGATGTGGCTGGCATCGGGCAATCTCCTGGCCAGGGAAGTCGGGACTTGCGCCCACTCCCTGAAACATCTCTAAAATTCTTGTCTCGATACGTAATGTTTGGATGGTTTCTGAGCACCGTCACCCAGTCTGCGTTACATCCTCCACACGTCCACAGACACTTTGAGAGTGGTGAAGCTGTGTGAAAAAAATAAAGTCCAGAAACAGTTGAGCAGTAATCGTTGCAGTCCTACACAAGTGTTATTTTGGTATCTTGGCCTTGTACCTGACAAATGAAGGAGAATTCTGAGTGGAAACACAGACGTCCCTTAGTACAAGAAATCGGGGAAGGGGGTCGGGGGGGCGGGGGCATCAGCTCTCATGGATCCCAGCTCCTCATGCACTTGACCTTGTTCCCCCACAAGACAGGGTGCCAAGGATCTTTCCATATCCAGACTCAACTGCCTCTTTCATTTAGCTGGTCCTTAAAGTGCCCTACAAGAAAACAAAGGCCAAATTGTGACAGCATGCACTTTAAGGCCTACAAAACGCACCCAAGTACTGTGATATATGTACTCTTTTTTTTTTAGATGGAATCTCACTCTGCTGCCCAGGCTGGAGTACAGTGGTACGATCTCAGCTCACTGCAACCTCTACCTCCCAGAGCCAAGCAATTCTCATGCCTCGGCCTCTTGAGTAGCTGGGATTACAGGTGCGTACCATCACACCCAGCTAATTTTTGTATTTTTCGTGCAGATGGGGTTTTGCCTTGTTGAACAGGCTGGTCTCAAACTCCTAGCCTCAAGTGATCTACCCAGTTTGGCTTCCCAAAGTGTTGAGATTATAGGCATGAGCCAGCATGCCTGGCCTGTCTGTACTCTTCACAGCAAACCAGAGAGGGTGTCAGGGCAGATATTACCGTGCCCATTTTAGAAATCAGAACACTGAGGCACAGAAGTTAAGTCAATTAATTAGCCAAGGTCATGGAACTGTACAATCAAATCTTAATTCCAGGATCCAGTTGGTCTGACTCCAAGTCCAAATTTTTGATGTTCTTTTATCTCTCTGTTAAAAAAAAAAAAAAAAAATATATATATATATATATATATACATGCACATATATATATATGTATATTGTATTTAACAGTGAGATAAAAGAACACTGTTGCATATATATTATACATATATATATACATATATATACATATATATATACATATATATATATATATATATTTTTTTTTTAATCAAAGCCACCAGGGCTAGAAGTAAAAATGCACAGGTAAAATTTGAGAAAAAGCCAGACCATAGCCATGGGAGTCAGAATCTAAGGAGTGTGTAACAACTCACCAGCTAAATCAGCAAAAAAAAAGGAAAGAAAGAAGAACAAAGAAACTGAAAAGGAAGCTGAGGGAAGTACCAGGACAGGGTACTAGAGCTGACTCACATCCCCCTCAGAGACCCCTAGCTAGCAGCCCTATTAGTGAGCGTTTTCCTACCAACTCACTGGGCCTGTCCCCCTACCCAGGCTGTGAGTGTCCCTCCTTTCTGCTCCAGCAGCCACTCTTCTCCACAGGCCTGCTGGTGCCAGGAAACACACAGGCTGGCACACGGGGTTCCCCCATATTGCCCAGATCCATCAGGAAACAGGAACAGAGCCCAATGGCTCATCCTTGACACCACAACTGGCCCCTTTCCACTCCTGCCCAGTCCCCCTCCCCACCCCTTGTCCCTGGGTCATGGGTCACATCCTGCCTGCCCTGGGAGGTTGACCAAGGCTGAAATCCAAAACTTCATATGATTATTTGCCATTGGCTGGCCTCATATGAGGAGGTACATATTTCTTTCCCCAGAGCACAGAAGAGAAACTGAGGCTCAGGGACAGGAATATCCATTGAATCCAAGGTCACCTGGCCAGATCATAGCAGAGCTGGGATTCCAATGTGACAAAGGCTGACCTTTTACTATTTTCACTTATCACAAGGGCACACTGAAGCCCAGTGCAGATGAACGGAGACCTGGAGTCACTGCAGAGGCATGGTGCACAGGCCTGGGAAGTGGCCTCCGCTTTCCTGACATCTGGTCTGAGCCTCCAGCCACAGGCCCATGCCAGTCCTCCTCGGCATCCAATGCAGAAGTGGACAGTGAGCCTTACTCCTCTCCAGACTGTCAAGTGTGGGAGTATTTTCCAGATGAGGATTAGGGGAAAAACCGTAACAGGTAGCTCGGGTTAATGTACAGATCTATGGCCCAAAACACCGAAAGGGAAAGCACAGTAATTCACCGAGGGCTTCAAAGGAAAACAAAGGAGGGAAAATTGAAACAAAAGCTATCTCATTGACAATCTGCCATTTCCTTTTTTCCAGTTGTTTTTTCTCCCCTCTTGGGAAACTGGCACCGGTCTTTCCCTTCACCAAGTGCATAACATGTAGGGACAAGAGCTTGAATAATTGGGTCTAGTGAGGCATGACTAGGATGTGACTGTGCAGCCGAGAGCCACCGCCCTCTGCAGGTGCCCCAGTGCTCTGTCCTCCGCCCAGCACACGCCGCACTGTTCCACCTGCTTTGGAAACTGTTTATTGATACTTAGTGATTGAGACAAGGCCACAGGTTTGTTTATTTATCTGTTTGTTTGTTTTGAGACAATCTTGCTCTGTAACTCCAACTGAACTGCTGTGGCGCGATCTCAGCTCACTGCAACCTCCGTCTCCTGGGTTCAAGCGATTCTTCTGGCTCAGCCTCCTGAGTAGCTGGGACTACAGGCACCCGCCACCATGTGTGGCCAATTTTTGTATTTTTAGTAGAGATGGGTTTTCACCATGTTGGCCAGGCTGGTCTCGAACTCCTGACCTCAGGTGATCCGCCCGCCTCCAGCCTCCCTAAGTGCTGGGATTTACAGGTGTGAGCCACCGTGTCTGGCCAAGGCCACAGTTATATAAAACAGTCTTTTTCCTGAATTTTATTGCCTGGTTTCATTCTGGCTAAAAATAATTAACTTTCCATAACGTTACTTATACTGAGCAAAAGTGATGTAAAAAATGAAGTTATTTAGCAAAAACTAGGTTAAAAAGAGAGCTGAATGTTTAACATAAAACAAGTGATAAATAAGTAAATAATCCATCTGTCCATCTCACAGCCAATCACTCTTTTTTAAAGTTTGAAAGAAGTACCAAGCTTTCCTGAAGTTGCTAACCAAGTAAGCACTTAAAACGGGGCCCTGGGTTAGGGCAAATGATTTGACACAGCCACCAAATGAACACAGATGAGTCTTGTGTTTTCCTTCCAATGGCTGTGGCTCATATGGACATCCCTTCACAGGCAACTTCTTCCATCTGATCCATCACATCCAGTGGTTGCTGTCCTTGGCAGGATTTCTAGGAACAGCCCCCAAGATTCCACACCCTAGTGCCTTGAACTTGGAAATGTGATGAAATATCACATGTGGCCAGACATGGTGACTTATGCCTGTAACCCAGTGCTTTGGGAGGCTAAGGCAGGAGGATTGCTTGAAGCCAGAAGTTCGAGACACATCACAGCGTGTCATGTTATAAGGCACCACTGACTTTCAAAAGGGAAGATCATCCAGGTGAGTCTAATCTTGTCACATGGGTCCCTAAAAGCTGGGAACTTTTTGCAGCTTGTAGCAGAAGAGGAAGGTGGGAGAAGTCAGAAGGATTGAGGCATGAGAAAGACTTGCTGTGCCATCGCTGGCTTGAAGATCAAAGAGACCACATAAGAAGAAATGCAAGCAGCTCCGGGGAACAGAGAGCAGCAGTGCTGACAGCCGGCAAGGAAACAAGGATTTCAGTCCTACAACCACAAAGCACTGAATTCTGCCACCTTCAGGGAGCTTAGAAGCTTATTCCAGCTGGGTCAATGGCTCATGCCTGTAATCCCGTCACTTTGGGAGACCGAAGCAAAAGGATCACTCGAGCCCAGGCGTCGAGACCAGCCTGGGTAACGTGGCAAGACCTTGCCTCCATTAAAAAGAAGAAAGAAGGAGAAGGAGAAAGAAGAAGAGGAGGAAGAGAAGGAGAAGGAGGAAGACGAAAAGAACAAGGAGAAGAAGAGGAGGAGGAGGAGGAGGCAGTGGTGAAGGCAAAGAGGAAGAGGAAGAAAAGAAGGAGAGGAGGGGGAAGGGGAAGAAGAGGAAGAAGAAGGAGGAGGAGGGGAGGAACAAGAGCAAGAACAAGAAGATTATTCCCCAGAGCCTTCAGATAAGAGCCCAGCCAGCCTATGTCTTGTTCTAGCCTCACGAGCCCCTAAGCAAAGCCCAGCAGAGCACACTTTCACTCCTGATCCATAGAACTGTGAAATAATTAATGGGTATTATTTTAAGCCACCAAGTTAGTGCTCCTTTGTCACAGCAGCGGCAGAAAACCCATACAATTGTCTGAGAGGTATTATGCTATAACACAAAGACGGAAATAGAGAAATGAAAAAACAAACATCAGAGCAGACTGTGGAGAAGAAAGTGCAAGGAGGGATGAGGCTGGAACTCTCTGAATCGCCACTTACCACCCCTTCAAGTCCTGGTCTGCTCAATTCAGGTCATCGGAGAACTGAGAGGTGATTAGAGAAGTCTCTGCTGATCCCTGAAAAAGCCTTTTTCTTTTTCAAATACAGTAGTGGGTTTTTCTGCTCTGAATTAAAGGGTGCTAGATTTTAGTCAGTCTGAAGGGTCTGCCAGATGTGACCCGCGGGTGGTTGGAGCTATGAGACACAGTCACAGGCACAGTGTCTTAGGGGAATGGAAGGTGCCCCCTCTGCAGCCTTCTCCCTCCAGAACCCTCTCCCCTGGCTCCCTGTCCACCTAGCCCTCTTAGCTCATGTCAAAACTTACTCCTCAAATGTCTCCCTTTCTCTATCGGCTTTTCTCCAGGTCACTGTCTTGGCTAGATTCAATTTATTTTTCTTAGAGGCTGACACAATACCTAGAAAAGAAATATTACTTTGGGGGAAAGTCTCCCATCTCAAATCCCATTTTTCCCTTGATGTTGAATCAATTTGAAATAAAGCTGAAGTACAGGAGGATTATGGAAGGTTTCAGAGGACATTGTGAAATGTAAAATTCCATCTTCGCTCTTCTATACTTCATCCAAGGGTTCTCACTTGAGGTCAGCCAAGGACTTAAGTCACTCCTCAAGTATATTCAAGCTTTCATTTCAATCCAGCAAACATTTATTGAAGGCCTCCTACATGTGCTAAGCTGGTACTAATGGGATTCACCCACAGCAGGGAATCTTGGCACAAACAGTGAAAGCACAATCACCTAACTGAATTGGGACCGTGGCAAGAATATTACAGAGGGCATATCCCCAATATCATTGCTCCAGGGCAACTGGGCAGCAAAGCCTCTGTACAGACGTAGGCACACTGCAGTGGACCCCAGCAAACTGCAGTGCACAAAACCCAGGTGAAAGAGTCTTGGCAACCCATTCACTCCACATACCTGCCTTGAGCACTTTCTCTAGGCACTAGGCTTTGGGCTATGAGGCCCACCACAATACAACAGTCTCTCCTCCAGTTTACAACCCAACGGTGGGCAGAACAGGCTCACTGAGGTGGCCTTGGAAAATGAAAACCTGCCTGTTTAAAGATCTAGCCAAATAAAAGGAGCTCTTTATTTACCTAAGCTCTTTTAGATACTGATACAAAAGCAGAAGGAAAGGTTTGTGTTTCCAGCTATCTCTTCTACCTTTCATCTTGGGAATACAGTCTCCCAAGACAACCAACTCAATATGGAGACTTATAAATTACTTCCTTTTGCTGGTCCTATGGAGCTCAACATTCAGTGACGATGGAAGTATAGTCCTGCCAAAAAAAGAAGGGTCACACTGACGGCCCCCACAGTCTCCTGCTCAGATTAACTCCCCACTGTGATAAGCCATCACTGATGAGCTTGGAGACTGTTTTTAAATGGCGAATTGTTCCCTAAGTTCAGAAAATGAATCTGTATGTCCACTGTTTCTGGAGTACCTCTTTCTAGAGGGCCTCTCAATGATTTTGTTTATTTATAAAATGGGTACAATGTTCTGTATCTTTCTGTAGAGGCTGCCTATAACGATATTTATACAAAGTACCTAGCATAGTGGCTGACAGACAGTAGACAGGTTTTGTTGCTGTTCTGATTTTTAATAATTACAATCGTTCCCAACTGCTTTCTGAGCATTTGTATCTGGATATTGCAAAGGATTCTCAAACTCAACATCTCTAAAACTAAACTCATGGCCTATATTTCCAAATCTCTCCCCCCATGCTGTATTCTGCTTTTGTCTGATGATACTAGCACCCACTCAGTTATCCAAGCTACAATACTGTATGTCTTTCTTCTCCTCCTCTTCACCCTCCTTCTTCTTCTCCCTTCTCCCTCCTCCTCCTCCGTCTCCTCCTCTTCTTTCTTCTCACTTGAAAATGATTGGCTATCAGGTCCTAACTATTCTATCCCCCAAAAATGTTTTCAGTCCATTTCACTCTGTATTAATCCAGGACTATTATTTTCTACCTGGACCACAGCAAAAGCCACATAACTCGCCTCCACTATAAACCATCATCTTCATTGCCTAAGGTTACAACTTAAACCTGATCATGACACAGTCATCAGTGACAAGCCCTACAGCAGCTTTCCACTATCGACAAGACAGTGCCCAACTCTTTGGTACACACAAAATACTTTACACAATCCAGCCTCTTTCCTCCCTTACCCACTTTTTCCAGCCATACCCACTTTGCTGCTCTTCCTCAGATGCACCCTTCTTTTCCTTCCTCCATGCTTCTGCAGATAGTACTGCCTCTGTTTAGGATGCTTTCTCACACTTTTCCACTTGGCAAATTTGCCTCTCAAGAGCTGATTCAAAGCTGGCCATGGTAGCCCGGTGCAGTGGTTCACGCCTGTAATCGCTGCACTTTGAGAGGCTGAGGTGGGCAGATCACCTGAGGTCAGGAGTTCAAGACCAGCCTGGCCAACATGGTGAAACCCGTCTCTACTAAAAATACAAAAATTAGCCAAGTGTGGTGGCAGGTGCCTGTAATTCCAGCTACTCCAGAGGCTGAGGCAGGAGAATCATTTGAACCCAGGAAGTGGAGGCTGCAGTGAGCAGAGATTGTGCCACTGCACTCCAGCCTGGGCAACAGAGCAAGACTCCATCTAAAAAAAGAAAAGCTGGGCATAGTGATGAACGTCTATAATCCCAGCACTTTGAGAAGCTGAGACAGGAGGATCCCTTGAGATCAAGAGTTGAGACTAACCTGAAAAACATAGTAAATCCCATCTCTACTTAAAATTAGCTGGGCATGGCAATGCATGCCTGGAATCCCAATGACTCAGGAAGCTGAAGTGGGGGGATCACTTAAACCCAGGAGTCCAAGACTGTAGAGCACTGTGAACACCCCTGTGATAGCCACTGTACTCCAACCTGGACAACACAGCAAGACCCTGTCTCTTAAATAAATAAATAAATAAATAAAAGAGCTGGGCAGGATGAAGCGGCTCACACCTGTAATCCCAGCACTTTGGGAGGCCAAGGCAGGTAGATCGCTTGAGGACAGGAGTTTGAGACCAGCCTGGGACAACATGGTGAAACCCCATCTCTACTAAAAATACAAAAATTAGCAGGGTGTGGTGGTGGGAGTCTGTAATCCCAGGTACTTGGGAGGCTGAGGCAGGAGAATCACTTGAACCCAGGAGATGGAGGTTGCAGTGAGCTGAGAATGTGCCACTGAACTCCAGCCTGGGCGACAGAGTAAGACTCTGTCTCAAAAAAAAAAAAAAAAAAGAGCGATTCAAATACCTCTTCCAATTTGAACTTTTCAGATACCTGGATCAAAAATTAATCTCCCTTCAATATTCCCATGGCATTTTCTAAAGACTTTAATGAGATATAATTCACATACCATAAACTCAACTGAAGAATTCTCAGTATATCATAGGGTATGCAACTATTACCACAATCTAATTTGAAAATATTTTCATGAACCCCAAAAAAACCATTTGCTCATTAGCAGTAGTCACTCCTCCTCCCTCTGCCCAGCCCCAGCAGCTACTCATCTACTTTCTGTCTCTGTGGACTTGCCTGTTGTGCACAGTTCACATAAAGGGAATCAGACAATACAGACAATACGTGCTCTTTTGTGGATGGCTCCTTTCACTTAGCATGTTTCTAAGGTTTATCCATACGATACATGTGCCGGTACTTCATTTTAATTGCTGAGTAATATATTCCACTGTGTGGATATAACACATTTTGTCCATCCATTCATCCATCAGTTGGTAGACATTTGGACTGTTTTCATTTTTTTGACCATTATGAATAATGCTGCTGTGAACAGCTGTAAGTTTTGTGTCTTCTGAAGCCTTTTGCACACAATTCCATTATAACATTGCTCACTTTGTATTACAATGATTTTTAATTCTTCCCTATTGAATTATAAAATTGTCTAGGACCTTACCACTCTCAAGATCTGCCACTGTCACAAGCAAATCTGATGAAGATGGGAATGAATGAATGAACAGAGCAAATAATAAGTGGATCCTCTTTAGAGCAAGGTAGAGCCAGCAAGGTCATATTTATTTTCTACAATGAAGAGTTCTGGCAATAAGTCAGGAAGGCACTGGCAACATAGGAAGAGAATATTCCTAAACCCAACTAACTAAATAAATGATAGTAACAGCATCTCCCATGTGCAAGTGAATATTGCTGTATCTTTTGTTCTTTCACAGGCATCATCTCATTTGATATGTGAAGCTGGCAAGAAAGGCTGCTATCAAAATTAAGTAAAGTGCCTGGCTGAGCATCTGCTCCACAGAAGAGCCTTTTAGTTCCTGCAGCACAGCAGAGAGAACAGAGCACTTCCCAAAGCTGCCCAGAGGGAAGTGCCAGGGCTAGGCTGGGATCCCAGCTCCTCTCTCCCGATGCCAACCACTCTTCCGTCCATCACACTGACCCCTGTTTCAATATCAAGACCCACATTAGGCCTGGCATGGTAGCTCATGCCTATAATCCCAGCACTTTGAGATGCCGAGGCAGGTGGATCGCTTGAGGACAGGAGTTCGAGACCAGCCTAGCCAACATGGTGAAACCTTGTCTTTCCTAAAAATACAAAAATTAGCCAGGTGTGGTGACATGCGCCTGTAATCCCAGCAACTCGGGAGGCTGAGGCAGGAGACTCACTTGAGCCCGGGAGGCAGAGGTTGCAGTGAGCTGAGATTGCACTCTAGCTTGGGCAACAAGAGAGAAACTTTGTCTCAAAAAAAAAAAAAAAAGACCTACATTATTCTAATCTCATATTTGTAGTCCCCCGAGGGTATGGGACATGGATACTCACAAGAAGCCGCTACAAACCATACCTCTTTAGTGCCCACACCAGAAGCCAGCAGGATGGTAGCCAAAGGCAGAAGGGCTGTTCCCCAGACACTCAGGGCAAGGCCTATTCTCTTTTTGGATGACGGGACATTTCACAAAAACTCCCATGGGCTCACCTCCAGAGTGGCCTGGAGTTCACTCCATGGAGAATATGCCTCATCCTCTCTGAAGCTGATTAGAAATGCCAACGGACACTAAAGGAAGAGGACAGGAGCCTGGCTGCTGCTATTTAGAGAGCTGATAGGCTGCGGCCCCTGAGTGCCTCCAGTCGCCTGACCTTGTGTACCGAGAGCACCAGATGACGTTGCCTCGCTGGACACCTTCAGTCACCCCAGAAGTTCAGGAGGTTCCTGGTGACAGCTTATGGTGTGTAGACCCTAAAATAACTTATTGAGAGGTGGATGCTATTTCTAAAAAGTACAGCCTGTTCTGCTTTGGATGCCAGGGAATGATGTCACGGTATCTGTTCCCATCACAAAGGGACGCTTTTCTGGAGTGCCTACTGCACTGCATGGATCCTCCATCCGTCAGGGCCAGGATCACCAACTAGGCGAAAGGTAGGAGTTTCACCTTCATTCCAAGTGAGGGATATTTGCAATCACATCACCAAAAGAACAGGCATTCCAGCGTAACATGTTTGTGGTGTGGGAGGAGGCACTGGAATCCTGAAACTCAAAGGACTCCTAGCCAACGGGAACGGCCAAGAAAGGAGGCTCACTCCCAGGTAAGGAAAGCAGCTCCTTTTCCCTCAAGCATGTGACAGGTGCCAACAGGGAAGGGAAAGTGGCCAAGCTCTTTTGCCACTGTGCCAGGAGTAAGGGCAAGGTGTCCAAGCTCAGCCTCCCACAAAGGGAGAAGAACACATCTACCCGGAGACCACCAGCCACAAGCCTGGAAGGAACTCTGAGACAGCAAAGTCACACGATGAAGAGTCAGACTCAAGGCTCAGGCTGTCTGGGTTGCCTCCTAATTCTGCCATTTCTTAACAGGATCCCTTGGGCAAGACCCCAAAGCCATCATTGTCCCTGTACAAGAATATTAATAGATATTAATATCTATTAATGTATCTAGAATGTAATAGATATTAATATCTATTGCGTAGAATTTTCTAAGGACTAAATAAAGTAATATTCACATTTTAAACCTTTTTTTAAATGCCTGGCACATTATAATAGGTGTGTATTTGTAATCAGTGGAACATTTAGATTGTCACCCTCACTCCAGAAGGATTTTCACCTAGCCATCACACGCCACTGCATCTCTGTGTTGATAATGTCTCGGGTCTCAGCAATCAGAAGTCTCTTCATACTCCAACTCTTCGAACACCAGCAGACTAAAGATACTGGAAGGGGTGCAGATTTTTTTTTTTTTTTTTTTTGAAACGGAGTCTTATTCTGCCACCCAGGCTGGAGTGCGGTGATGTGATCTTGGCTCACTGCAGCCTCTGCCTCCCAGGTTCAAACGATTCTCCTGCCTTAGCCTCCCAAGTAGATGGGATTACAGGCACACACCACCACACCAATTTTTGTATTTTTGGTAGAGATGGGGTTTCACCATGTTGCCCAGGCTGGTGTCGAACTCCTGACTTCAAGTGATTCTCCCACCTCGGCCTCCCAAAGTACAAGTGTGGGTGACTGCACCTGGACTTGAGGTGCAGATTTTTTTTGGTCTAAAATGTACAACAAAGCAAAGGCAGGCCCTTCCCTGCCAAGCCAAGTTGGAGCCTTTATGCAGTAACCGGCTCTCTAAAGATGAAAAGGCAGAGAACGCTTCTGACCATGGGAGGACTCTTAGGAGAGGGGAAAAGAGTCTTTTTCCTCAATTCCTAAATATTTCAAACTAAACAATAGATTTCAGGAGTAATTACAATTACCAGTTTCTGTCTGGAGCAAAAAGAAATTTTCTTTGTGACAATGGAGGGCAGGAACATCCTTGGGTCCAAAAGCATCCAGGGCCCCACAACCCGTTTCAGGATTTTAGGGGGAGCTTTTTTTTTTTAAGTATTCATTACAAAAGAAATTTAGCTTTATGTTCAGGGACATGTTCTAAGCCAAATTTCTACCTTGGGCTGCAGGCTGCACCTGTGAAAACAGACTCTCCTACCTCAACCTGCCAAAGCCTGGAGCACGAACGGCTGTCACCATCCCATGGCGTGTGGGAGGGAGGAGTGCAGCGGGCCTGGGGGAGCATCTGCCATGGCTGGGGCTGACGGCAGCCGCAAGGGCACTGAGAGGTGAGTCTCCAGCATGGCCGTGGTTCTGGCTATGAATGCTGCTAGGTGGCAGGATGGCTTCCTACCCCCATTTTTTTTTGAGAGGGAGTCTTGCTCTGTTGCCCAGGCTGGAGTGCAGTGGCATGATCTCTGCTCACTGCAACTTCCACCCCCCAGTTCAAGCAATTCTCTCCTGAGTAGCTGGGATTACAGGCACCTGCTGCCACGCCTGCTAATTTTTTTCTTTTTTTTTTTTTT
>PVKP010020249.1:0-41070 GCA_004027715.1 Plecturocebus donacophilus | reverse complement strand
ACAGTGGGGGGGGAGGGACAGTGGGGGGGAGGGACAGTGGGGGGTGGGGAGTTGCGGGGAGATAGCATGGGGAGAAATGCCAGATATAGGTGAAGGGGAGGAAGGCAACAAATTACACTGCCACGTGTGTACCTATGCAACAATATTGTATGTTCTTCACATGTACCCCAAAACCTAAAATGCAATAAAAAAAAAAAAGAAAGAAAAAAAAAAAAAAAACTCACTGGAGTAGATAACCAATCCCTAATAACATCACTTCTGCTGGCTGGGTTGATGGCTAATCCTGCAGAGGCCTTCCTATCTCTACATTACAAATAAAGATAGTCTGTGTTATATTAGGAATTAGTCTCTTAGTCTGAGTTTTCCAGAAGATTAGAACCACTACAATGATGGATGAATAAGTAGATCTAGATAGACAGATACAAAAAGATACAGATAGATATAAATAGCCATAGATAGGTAGACCTATATTATATATATCTATATTATAGATAGGTAGACATATATTACATATAAATATAACTATAATATATAATAAATATAAAATTGTGTGAGGCAATCTCATATATATGTATATATATTCTTCATATATATGTATACACATATATATATTTTTCATATACATACATATATATATTCTTCATATATATATACTTAGCCTCTATGATTGTGTTACTATATACATATATATACATATATAGTATTATATACTTCTTAGGCTCTAAAATACTATATACATACAAATATATAAATACACATATATATACATATAGCCTCAAGCTATCCTCCCACCTTAGCCTCCTAAAGCACTGGGATTATAGGTGTGAGCTACTGTGCCCAGCCCTGTTTTTTTTTAGGGGGGTTCTCTAACTCAGGGTCACCAATTGACAACACAGTACTAGATTACTATCTCTAATTTACATAGTTTTTTTCAGTTGCTTTAATGTAGTTATTTTATACTCTGATTCACTTTGATTTTTTTTTTTTTTTTTTTTGAGACAGACTGTCACTCTGTCACCTAGGCTGGAGTGCAGTGGTGCAATCTCTGCTCACTGTGTATGTGTTGAGGGGGTGGATACCAGGATTTAGCCCATTGTAAAAGTTATGGCCTATGCTGAGTGAGGTGAAAATACCTGAAATTCTCTAGCAGATAATAGAGGAAAGAATACACAAGTCAAGCAGTGACCAATTTTGAACAATATTTATTATGTGAGGCTAGAAGATACACCAGAAGATGACCTTCACTGAAGAGTTCAGAGGATACATTGTTCACCAAGACCACTGAGAACATTCTAATGGGAGGCTCTAGACATCTAAGCAGTTCAGTATTGACTCTTCTCTGCAGACAGAGCTGATGATGCTAAAAGAGGTCACATAAATGGGCTTATTAATATCCACGGGAATGATGGAGCCCTAAAGTACAGAGATTAGATAGCATTACTTATCCACCAGAGGCGATAGGATGACTTTTACTATAATGGCTAGCAAGGGTACAGCACCTACACAAGAGATTTGACCCACAAGTAGTTACGGACATGGTTAATAAAACATGGTCTTATGACATATGGCCAAGTAACAGCAGATGAGAAGCCAAAGGTTTTGTTTGTTTGTTTGTTTGCTTGTTTTTACATCTACAATCAAAGGAAGGCAGGAAAGAAAGCTGAGAGCAGTTCTTCTAATAAAAAGTCATATTCCTTACTCAATTCCTGGACCTGAGCCACTCTTCTAGCTCTGACACTTTGGCTAATGAAATGGTCAAGTCTAGAGGAGGAAGGACCTTGCCACATCACCACAAGCATATACTGTAATTATGTCCCTGGTAATTTTCCCAAAAGTATCTAGAGTCATTCATGAGGGTGGATGTATACTTGAAAATTTGAATACTCCAACACTTGTAAGACTCTGAGACATAGCATCTGAGTTGAAAATGATATACCAAGGTGTAAAATGTGATTTCTTATAAAGAGTGCATAATACATATAACTCTCGTTGAAATCCAATTTGTAGTGGATCCTGTGAGTCTGCAGAGACATCCAGTGATTATTGTCTCGTTGAGCATACAGCTTGGATTAACGTACTTGGCAGTAAGAGGAACCCTACATGGTCTATGGCTTATGGGGCAAGCACTATCATAGTGGAGAAGGCCAAGTGGAAGCCTCTGAAGCTGTTGTACTCCCAGCTAAGAAAATATATATTTCAAAAAATTACACCGAGTTCTTGAAGTTGTTGAGATTAACATCACCATTTAGAATATAAAAAAATCAGGATTGAGACTTTGTTTTTTTAACTTTAAGTTTTGGGATACATGTGCAGAACGTGCAAACCACCATATACGCCATGGTGGTTTGCTGCACTTATCAACCCATAATCTAGGTTTTAAGCCCTATGCAGGACTTATGTATTTGTCCTAATGCTCTCCCTCCCCTTTCCCCCTAACCCACAACAGGCCCCAGTGTGTGACGTTCCCTCCCTGTGTCCATGTGTTCTCATTGTTCAACTCCTACTTATGAATGAGAAATGCACTGTTTGGTTTTCTGTTCCTGTGTTAGTTTGCTGAGAATGATGGCTTCCAGCTTTATCCATGTCCTGCAAAGGACATGAACTCACTCTTTTTAAAGACTGCATAGTACTCCATGGTGTGTATGTGCCATATTTTCTTTATCCAGTCTATCATTGATGGTCATTTGGGTTGGTTCCAAGTTTTTGCTATTGGAAATAGTGCTGAAATAAACATATGTCTGCATGATTCTTTATAGTAGAATGATTTATAATCCTTTGGGTATACACTCACTAATAAGATTTCTGGGTCAAATGGTATTTCTGGTTCTAGAGCCTTGAGGAATTACCACACTATCTTCCACAATGGTTGAACTAATTTACACTCCCACCAATCTAGAAATAGTTATCTAAAAGCATTCTTATTTCTCCACAACCTTGCCAGCTTCTGTTGTTTCCCAACTTTTTAAAAATCGCCATTCTAACAGGCGTGAGATGGTATCTATTTCATTGCAGTTTTGATTTGCATTTCTTTAGTGGCCAGTGATGATGAGGTTTTTTTTGCTTTCATATGTTTGTTGGCTGCATGAATGTCTTCTTTTGAGAACTGTCTGTTCATATCCTTCACCCACTTTTCAAAGGCGTTGTTTTCTTCTTGTAAATTTGTTTAAGTTCTTTGTAGCTTCTGGATATTAGACCTCTGTCAGATGGGTAGATGGCAAAAATTGTCTCCCATTCTGTAGGTTGCCTGTTTACTCTGATGCCAGTTTCTTTTGCTGTGCAGAAGCTCCTTGAGTTAATTAGATCCCATTTGTCAATTTTGGCTTTTGTTGCAATTGCTTTTGGTGTTTTAGTCATGAAGCCTTTGCCCATGAGGCTTTTATCGCCATTTAATTTGTGAGAATGGCCATAAACTGACCCAAGTTTAACCATTTCGTAGTCCCAATTGTGGTTGTTTGCCAGATGTATTGTCATTATTAGTATAGACTTGAGAAAGTATTCTCCTCTAGTCCAAAACAACAATAACAACAACAACAACAAAATTAACTGGTATTCATGGAACATAAAAATATTCTTTCATAAATTCTCTCAAAGCTAGATGAACTCTTCTGCTCTCTGTCACAATATGTAGAGGCCTAGACTATCTATAAGTCTGCATAGTATCTTATTGATCTATTACATAGGTGACAGAGGTGGTTGTACAAGATGAGCAAAAACTGGCTAGTTCTTTGAAAGCATTGCACCTGAAGTAACACCATAGCCTTCATAGATAGGAATATAAATCTAATCAGTTTGTTAACCTCTCACTTCAGGGTATTTCAGCAAACTTCTGGACCAATAGTCAAGAGCTTGCTGAAATATCCCTTTTAGAGGGTAAAAATAATTGTTACATTGTGATTCTCCTACCACAAAGAGGAAAGTGAAGTTTCTCGTGATAATATAGAGACTGGAAGCAACAAATTTCACACATAGAATATTGCACTGATCCATGTACCAACTGGCATAAAAAGCTGCCATTCCTGATTGTCACCTAGAATGGAAAATATTCTAGGGTAGATTGATAACACTTCTGGTACCAAATCTTTATGAATAAGCACACAGCATATTACTCCCAGAAGCCATTACAATATATGGAGACTACTAACAATATCTTAATTATATACAGGAGTGACTGTGTAGCATGTATAGTCTCAATTAAATCTGTCTTTCAATCTTTTTTTCCTTAGCCAGATCCTCAAACCCTTCTGGTAGTCAATATTACCTAACACAGAGAAAACTGTGATAAAGAGGAAGTTAGAATGAAAATAGAAGTTGAAATATCTTACATTTGAAAAAAGTCATTAAAATATATATTTTAAAACACTTTGCTAACACCCCTTCCAGAGACTCAGATGGCATCCATTTAAGTTAAATGCCTTGAAGCTTAAGCCTCACTAGTTTCGTGGCAAATCTTCCTCTGCCATTGTCTTTTATTATTTAAAGCAATCTATTATCCTCTGAAATTATTTGATTTGTTGTTTAAAGAAAGGAAAAAAGAAACATGACCTTCAGGAATATTCCTCTTTATAATATACACAAATAAAAAAGTCACAGTTCTTATTTTGAAATCAACACTTTAATTAATGTTAATTTTCATCTATGAATAGTATAGTTTGAGGCAGAGAACTTACTACTCTCCCACAAATGTATATCATATATTATTAGTGTGGCATTCAATAGGGCAAACAATTCATAGAGAACTACCACCATAAACAAAATAAATCCTGAAAATAAATTAACATGCAACTAATAAATATGTATCACAAACTTGTATCCAATGCATAGCATTGTGAAACATCAAATATAATAAATGCATGCCAAATTTTTGACCCCAATAAAGAAATAACAAATGAAGTAGTATAAATAATAACCTACATAATGTAGCATTCCAAACATGCTAGCATAACCAATCAAGAATAATTTCCAAATCTTTCTGAACGACGAAAGGCTTCTAAAATGAAACACAATTGATGTAATGCTTTAGCCAAGTAGTAATGAATAACTGTCACTCTAGTAAGAGCTCTGTGTTTGAGACAGCCCCTATCTTACGCATTCTAATAAATTAAAGGCAAAATTGGAAGCAGGTATTTTGGTACATCAAATTTAGAATCAGTCTTACACACAGAAAATATATAATACACATGCTAAAATTGCATACCAGTGGTTTCAGTCAGCCAGAATTCAGTCTTAGCTACTTACCAATCATTTCAAAAGATGGTATATAAGAAAAGCATACTGTCTCACATCTCCAAAAAAAAAACAAGATGGTCTAGTCAAAACATATCCTTATTGTAGCTGTAGGACATATTTTCTTCATCATTGGCTGGCTGACAAATATATTCTAACCTACTTTGGAAAAACAGATGAAGTTTAAGTGGATTGAGTGATATATTTCTGTATACTTTACGCCTCTACATATCTCTCAAAATTTTTTTAGATCTAATTTTCAAGAAAAGATTGTTGCCTCAAAGAAGCTGGTGGGCTTTATTTCCATGGGCAATTTAAATTTTATGTGGAATTATGGTTTATTTTTCATTTAAAGAGAAACAGCATCAAGTTTATATTTAATTTTAGTAGAATATTTCTCATGATTTCCTAGATTAAGAGCAATTAAGAGATTCTCAATTTATCTTTCTAGGGCATTTTCTTGTTAGAAAAGTGTTTGTTGTAACTATTCCTCAACTATTCCTGACATCTGCTTTTCCATTAGTAAGACTGCAGACAAGTTCTGGAATTCCAAGTCATTTTTGTAAATGTGTCCTCTCCCCTATCATTCATAGCCATTCATATGCTTGAAGGACGTCAGGACTAATTACTTTTAGTGAATGCTGTTGAGTACTTCCAGATACTATTTAAGGATCTAATTACTGCAACTGCTTGGAGTATTGCCTGTTGAATTTTCATAGTCAACTTCTTTTCTAGCAATAGTGTCAAGCTCAAGGGAGCTGCTTCACGTAACATCTTGTCCTTATCATAAAGGCATTCCATCTTCAATGATTGGTGAAGGTGTACAGAGGCCCATGCTTCTTACATATATTCAGGCTATCCCTAAAAACCCATCTCATTTCCAAAGTCCAACTAACTGATGCCTCAATTACAACTGAATCATAATTCAGCTTCTCTCTATACCCAGTCTTTATTGATTCACTCTCTTACAAATAGTGTTGTCAGTAGCACTCGTCAACAAAATTTCTGTAACCAAATCCTTATTTCCTGGGGAAAGTGACTTATGTCTGTTGGTATTCGATGCATTCTTAGGAAACTGATCCTAAAATGAAGCAGAATAAACTGCCAACCAGATGCTAATGAGTATTCAGGCACTAGTCAAGTTTAGTAGCAATTGTCCCTTGCATGCTATAGAGATGCTGTTGTTAAAATTTCATCCAGTAGGCCTGGCACAGTGGCTCATGCCTGTAATCCCAGCACTTTGGGAGGCCTAGGTGGGTAGATCACCTGAGATCAGGAGTTTGAGACCAGCCTGGGCAACATGTTGAAACTCCTGTCTCTGCTAAAAATACAAAATTAGCCAGGCGTGGTCGTGCATGCAGGAGGCTGAGACAGGAAAATCACTTGAACCCACGAGGCAGAGGTTGCAGTGAGCCAAGATTGCGCCACTGCACTCCAGCCTGGGTGACAGATGAGGCTCAGTGTAAAAAAAAAAAATTCATCCAGTAGTAAATTGTGAAGGAATAACATAAAAAGGAATGGGTGAACAGTGTAGTATTTCTAGCATTTGGGAGGTTCAGTAGAAGTGGTCATAGTAAAGAATATTTAATTGATGACACTTGCTAGATGCTATTGATTCACTGGAGAAATGCAATAAAAGTTTATGAATGATTAACAAACGGGAGTCCATTTAGCATCAAATAGAAGAGTATTACCTCATTTAGCTGGATGCCAGAAAAAGCTTAGGCAAAAGTTAAATTCTCAATGCCTGAAAGTTTGCTCTATGAAGATTAGAAACTTAATTAGGAAATTTGGGGACCATTAGAATTCTTATGGACACTTATGGGACCACACACTTCAAATTTCCTGAATTTTTAGGTTAGTTAAAATCCTTAGAACTGCAAAAGTGATTCAGTCCTCCCTGTTTAAACAGTTCACTCTACTGCTTAAAGACCATACAAGAGCGCCTTCCTTGAAATAACACATACAGCCTCCTCAGGATCTACCATTATCACTCCCTCTTGGTCACTGGACTAATAACTAGTGTCAAGTCATAATTTTGCTGAGAAAAAGGTAGGTCTTCTAAATATGTACAAAGATTTGATACCAAAGAAACTGTAGGCCCTAGTTTAGTTACATCAGCACTTCAATCCTACTCCTAAATGAATGGACACTTTGATATTCTAGGCAGTCATGAATTTCAAGGGGACACTATGCAACCCAGTATATTCCTCATTTTGCCTTTCTCCATAATGTACATGTCCTCCATACAACATAAACTGATGTCATCCAAATATCCTCCAAAGAATTAAGAATTAACCTACTCCATTACCACTTTCAAGTCCCAAATATCACCTAAATATTAATTCAAATAGTTTCAAATCTCATCATTTAAATAAAGTATGCATACAATCAGGCAGATCCTTCCTAGAGTAAAATGCCTCCCCATTCACAGACCTTTGAAACCAGGAAATAATTTACTTCTTCCATAATACAATGGTATGGCAGGTATGAGAAAAAATTCCCATTCTTAAATAGACAAAATGGTACTGATCTAAAGCAACTTTACAACACAGCAAGATTTATTTTACTATGTTATTAGGTTTCAAGACCTAAGAAACCTCTGTGTTTGGTTAGAAACCTTTATCCTCCATGGTTTGGTGCTCACCCTCTTAGTCTTCCAGGGCTGCAGCTCTTCCATCTCTGATGACCTATTCCTCTGTAGCCTGCTCTCAGAGTCAATCTTCTGTTTTGCTACGTCCATGTCTAGGCTAGCAGTGTTTCTGCTGGGATAAGTTCTCAAATCTTTGTAAATGTTAATGGAATCCATGCCCTAGACATAATAGTTGTCCACAGATCCATCTGAGATAACCCCATCTCTCTTCCTGGAATCTGCTGAGATGGCTGTTTAGATGTCAAAGGTCACAGGACTCACCTCTTTAGCCAGATTGTCCAGCCATACCTTTGACAATTTTTCAAGAGTATGCATGAACATCTTTTGCAATCTGACAGATAGAATTTTCCACATCACCAAGCTCTGTTTTTTTCTGTTTATTAATTCTTTCCTTAATGTGTCTCTTTTCTGTCACATTTGACTGTAAGAATTAAGAAGACATCAGGGACACTTTCAACATTATGCCTGAAAATTTCCTCAGCTTCATACTCAAGTTTTTCACTTAAAAGTTCTACTTTCTGTCCAATAAAACCTAATTTGGCAATTTTTTTTGTTGTTGTTGCCATTCTTTAATAAGGATCACTTTCTCTCCAGGTTCTAATATCATGTTTCTTTTTTCAGTCTCAGAGCTTACCAGAAGTACTTTTGCCATTCATACTTCTGGAAACATTTTGTTTGTGGTGGTGGGTATATTTCCTAAGATAATAGAAGCTTTCCCTTGCAGCTCCCCTTCTTTCTTTCTGAGCCCTCACTAGAATCACCTTTAACCTTCATATTTCTACTAGCAGTTCCTTCAAGAAAATCTAGGCTCTTTTTCTACCATATACTTCAAAACTTTTCCAGCCTTTATGTACTACCCAATTCCTAAGCCACTTCTACATTTATATGTATGGAGTATACTATCACCCCAGTTTTTCATACTTAAATCTAAATATTAGTTTCCTATGTCTGGTATAACAAATTACCACAACCCAGTGGCTTAAAATAACAAGGATTTTGTAACAAAGAATAATATATAACAACATGTATTATAAACACTGTAGTACATTCCAATTAGCTTTGCTTTAAATTAGCAATTGTATGATAGAAATAGTCTGCCATTAACAGAACCTGGATATTTAATGGTTGGTTTGATATAGTAACAAATTTACAGGAATATTCTAATAATAGTAATTACTTTTTTACTATATTCACCAATTGTTTACATTTGTTCTTATTTGCTTTCTTTTCATTTTTTTCTGTCTACTACTGATTTTTTTTCCTGTATGCCCTTGATACATCGTCATCACTCCGTGAGCAATTGATTACTTTGTGTCACAATGGTGTGTTTAAGACACATACATTCTGCATCCCAGATATAAAATGGACCTCTTCAAGGAATCTAATTTTCGTTTGGTTTGGTTTGGTTTGGTATTTTCCATTGAGAATGATATTTAGAAATCAAGATATTGGTGCTTCGTATTCCTTTACTAGTGGCATGACATGGATTTCAAGGTCTCTAGGAAATAAAGATTGACAGAGACTGTTTCAGGATACATATCTTTACAGATTCTTTCTTAAAAATCATGACTACATTATGATATTTCCAATTATATTTCAATACTTAAAGGTACATTTTCATCTTCTTCTACATTATCATAATACTTTTGTTCCAGCAGTGAGAAATATTACTCATTTCTTCCTCTTTTACTAATTTATTTACATGTAGAAAACACAAACATTAATTTGTATTTAGCATATGACTACTGCAATGATCAAATTTGATAACTAGAGTCAATATTCGTTTAACATATTTCAGGCAAATCGTGCTTACAGTATAGACAAGACCTCAGAAAAGATTGGTTGTTTAGTAATAATAACTCAGAATCCAGTTGTATAAACGTGACTGGTCAAATTTTACGAGATCTGTCTGAGCCTCAATTTCTTCAATTAAAATTTATCATACTAGCAACACCTAACTATCTCTTTCACCTTTGCTATAATGAAAATTTATAAACAAAAGATAATGGTTTTGATAATAACAATTAAAGAAATAACAAAATATACATTTAAGCATTGCAAAGGTAATTCACATCTATCATCTTTTGATACCATGTCCAAAGAAGTTTCTATCTAGAAGTGGTATCATCTGTGTAGCTTGTTTAATTTTTTTTTTACTTTAACTTGATATCTCATGGAACACAACTTACGGAACATATAAGAAAAATACTGCTGAAAATATTTCTTTAACATTACAGGAGCAGCAGTTTGAAAAAGAATAAACTTCACTCTTAACATTCTCTGAACGTCTGTATTAATTCCCATCTTCCAGCAAGCCACTACTGAGTGGCTTCCTTCACTAAGCAGCTTAGTGATGAAGAGGACAACAAAAAGACAAATAACTTAATGATCAATGTTAGTGAAGGGGAGAAATGAAAAGCAAAAAGAGCCAAGATGAAAAAGAAAAAAGTAGTAAAACATCACACTGGGTATAAAGGTTATCAGTGAAGAGTAGACACTAAGGAAAGAACAGACAGATTCTACTAAAAGAAAATAAAAACTTTTAAACTTTTAAAACTTTTAAAATAAAAACAACCAATAATTTTGAAATCATTTCTAAATTGGTAAAATCCTTTTTGGCCTTCTGAATAATCAATATTACTGTTTCCTGAACACAGGCTAGCTAAAATGGATATTTTTATGACAAATTTTATACACATATTTTTCTTAAATTCTATTTAAAACTAATAAATATTCTGGCCAGGTATAGTGGCTAATGCCTGTAATCCCAGCACTTTGGGAGGCCAAGATGGGTGGATTGCTTGAGGTCAGGAGTTCGAGACCAGCCTGGCCAACACAGTGGAACCCTATCTCTACTAAAAATACAAAAATTAGCCCGGTATGGTGGCACACATCTGTAGTCCCAGTTACTTGGGAGGCTGAGGCATGAGAATGGCTTGCCAGTGGGTGGAGGATGCAGTGAGCTGAGATCATGCCACCACACTCCAGCCTGGGTGACAGAGTGAGACCCTATCTCAAATAAATAAATAAATACAAAAAACAATAAAGTTAGTAAATATTTCAAGTATATTTCAAAAATTGAAATGTAATTAAATGTAATTAGTAAATATTTCAAGTATATTTCAAAAATTGAAATGTAAATATTTCAAGTATATTTCAAAAATTGAAATGAAATTATAGGTTGATTTTTTTTAGTCTTATAGACACTTATATTTTCAAATGCTATATCCAAATACTTCTTTTTACATGGTAAAAAATATTAAATATACACTATAATAGCTATGAGGGACAGGATATTATGTATTTTTAACAAGATATTTTTGTTTCCACATTTTATTTTTATTGTATGTTAATTTAAAAAAAATTCTAATAGGTGACTTGTTCACATTCTTGAGCCAGTAATTGAAAAATAAACGTGTATTGTTAAATTTCCTTTCTTAATTGCTTAATTTCCTTTCTTTGGCAGCTGTGCTATATTTCAATTTCACTAAAAGAATTGTTAGTGTTAAGGCAGATGAGAGGTTGAAATTCAACATACATAATATATGCTAAAATTCTAAATAGAATACATAATAATTCTTCCTTTGATTGCCATCAAAGAAGGAAGCTGACTGTTAACGATTTACTTTTTATCATAACCCTATCAATGTTTCCCTTTACTTGTCTAGATACTTAAACATTGTCAGTCCTACATAAAATGTCTCCCTTTGAAAATATAATGAGTCTATGAGATTTTATTCATGAGTCAAACAGAATTCTGTCATCACCCTCCTTGATTTTCTTCATTTGTTTATATGCTCATGCTAATGGACTACCTAGAAAGGAAGTTCAATATAGCTCCACTGTGATAGACACACAAATAAGAAAATAAAGGAATATTAAAAGGGGGAAGGTATTTTTGACTTTGGGAATAGGAAAGGACAAGGAGCAGCCATTTTCAATTGTAGCTTATGTCAATAATTTATACACATCTGCAATGTATCAGTAAGAAACAAGCTTCCTTTTTTTGCAATGAAAATATTCAATGTTAAAGTTTTATAATATCATTTATTTTCCACAATCTTCTTTTCTGACTTCTCCCTCTCCCCTCTTATTTTCTTTGTCTCTTATTAAAACAGAGTACTTTTTTTAGTGTGTATGTTTGTATTTATATTGGTGTACAGAAAAATGATAACACTGGTTTTAATATATGTAGACCATGGATTGGATAAATTGGAAAAATATGAAAGACCAAGAACGATTTACTTAGAAAGGCACATCAAAAGTAGAGGAAAATAAAATGGGTTTATTTTAGTAGTAGAGAAGACTAGGAAAACCATCACAGTGAAAATATATTACAGAGGATGAATTAAGATTTGAAACTGAATGTGGGAGGCAAAGGGAAAGGAGGACGAAGGAGCTAAGGAATACTCTGGAGAAGACATCAAAGAAAACAGAGGGGCAAAAACACACTGCCTCTACTTCTGTGAATCAGAATGGTAAATCACAGTGTTATGTCTTCCAGCTTTCAGTTTGTTTCACATTGGTCTACCTCATCTATGCTAAGTCTCATTTGCATTATCTGTAAAATGTTGATATTGTATCTGTTGTAACCGAGCGAGTTAGAAGGAACATGCCACACTCTGAGTCCCAAATTAAGAGTTCTTTATTAATTAGCTGGCAACTGAGAGATAGCTAATGTTCAAAATTCTCTCGGCCCTGAGGAAGGGGCCTGATTATCTTTTATACCTTGATTTAGGTAGGGAAGGGGAGTACCTAGCTGAAGTGGAATTTTACAGAAGCAGAAAAGCAGATTAGAGGAAGGGGCTGCAGGTACAGGTGGTTTCCATGCAATTACAAGGTGAGGGGGCGATCATGCTCCTTCTACGCATGATCAAAGGGAAACTTTTCACTTACAATAGCAGTGGGGAGGTATGCCAAGCAGGATGCAGTTGCAGTGGTTACCAGTGTTAAGAGACTCTTCAATGCTTCTAAGTGCAGCATGACTCAGTTATGCAATCAAAGGGGCTGTGGTAGGGATGGGGAAGCCAGGTTGGAGTTTACAGCTAAAATGGAGTCAGTTATGCTAGCCCAGGGTAAGTTATTACATATCTACCTACTATCTACCTACCAAGGTTAGATGAAATAGGGATTACATGAGATACTGTACTTTAAATATACACTAAAGCATATGCTGATTAATCATTGTTTCACAACTAGTAGTTATAAAATTCCAGATTATTATGGTGAAAAATTAAATTGAAAGCAAACATTGATTTCCAAAAAATGATGCCATCCACCTTAAGACAGTGCCTTATTCATCTCATTCACTGTAAAGAGCACATACATTTTTTGATTTAATAGTACAGTAGTTAATAGAGTTTTCCAGCATGCTTCACATCCTGTTAGCGGTTTAGATCATCGTGTTATTTTTATTTTAAAGCCATAGATTAGTGTTCATTTAACATGATATTGTGGACATTTTAAAAATGGCTTTTAAATGCAACAAAATGTAAAATTAAAACAAATTTGAGGAGCTGCATATATATGACTGAGGAGCAGCATATACCTTTGGTAGCAAATATTTATATTTTATTGGCTTATTTAAAGTAAAACTAAAACTTATATAAAATAACTATTATTACAAAATGAGTACAAAAGTAAAGATTCCAAGTGGACCCAAAGTAATCAAGTTTAGCTTTTCATTAATAACTATTATATGCCCAGTTTAAAACTATTTAATGTGACTCATAAAATGATGAAAATTAAGAACGGCCTTTCCAAATGTAGTAAAAACAACAAATTGAAGTAACTGTTACCATAGCAACTATAGACTCTTCCAAGTCTGCTATTTCTCTAGTAATTAAAAAGTTGCAATAACAGGCTGGGCATGGTGGCTCACACCTGTAATCCCAGCATTTTGGGAGGCTGAGGCAGACAGATCCCAGCACTTTGGGAGGCCGAGGCAGGTCAGGAGTTCGAGACCAGCCTGGCCAACATGGTGAAACTCTGTCTCTACTAAAGATACAAAAAATTAGCTGGGCGTGGTGGTGGGTGCCTGTAATTCCAGCTACTAGGGAGACTGAGGCAGGAGAATTGCTTGAACCCAAGAGATGGAGGATACAGTGAGCCAAGATCTCACCATTGCACTCCAGCCTGCGTGACTGTTAGGGAAAGTAGCAAAGGAGAAAGAACTTACAGAGTGCCTACATAAATTGGTTATAAGTAACATATAAACAAGGAACAATAAACCACAGAAGGCCACGGGAGGCCTCTGAGGAGGAAGGCCTCTGCATATCTCATGTTCTGGTGCAGGGTGACTTAGGCTCTGTTACTATTGTGCTTAAGGACATAAAACCACTTCATAGCATTATGTCATAGCCAGACTTGTAGGCTCCTTGTAAAGCCCGAGTTCCATCAGCTGTATATAGATAATAAGCTAAAGATAACCAAATGTTGTTGTTTTGTGAAACTCCCAAACCAACACTGTTATCAATCCTTAGGATGACACAACAGTTTTGGCTCACCAATTCACTTCTGGCTCACTGATTCACTCCACCATGACTCCACCCCTACCCTATAGATCAAAGTGATTGTAATCAATAAATAAGATGAACAGAGCTCGGAGCCTTCACTGCCTCCTCCAAAGCATTGAGTGATGGCCCCCTGGTCCCACTGTCTTTCTTAATCTGTCTTTTTCTCATTCCTTTGTTGCCACCAAACTCGGGGTGCCCTACATTCTGTTGCCCAACATGGAACTCATGCATCGCTATGTTCTGGCACCCAATGTGTGGGGCTGATGGCTTCCCTACAGGTGACAGGGCAAGACTTGGTCTGAAAAAAACAGTTGCAATAACCAAAAAGATAGCAGCATTTCCTTTTGCAATTAAGCATGCTCACCCATTTCCAAAGATTAAATACATAATTTTAATCACTTTTTTTGTTTATTTGATTTAATTTTAAGTTCTGAGATACATATGCAAGACATGCAGGCTTGTTACATAGGTAAATATGTGCCATGGTGATTTGCTGCACCTATCAACCTATCACCTAGGGATTAAGTTCCACATTCATTACCTATTTATCCTTAATGATCTCCCTCCCCTGCCCTGCTGACAGGACACAGTGTGTGTTGTTCCTTACCCTGTGTCCAAATCGCTTTTCTTTTGTAGTTTGAAGCAATAATATAATAGAACTAGAACTTAGAGCCTGTCTCTTCCAGCAGGTACTCAACAGCTGAAATCTGCAAGTAGGATTTCTTCCCTTTCAGTAATGGCAGTATTTTGATTACTTACCTATGACATTTCTGACCTGGTTTCCAAAGAAACCCAAAACAAGGTTTTTATTCTTAGCCCTGAAATTTCATAATACGATAAGTGTATCTTTAAAGACAAAACCATAAAAAAAAGTAAATGCCATCAATTCATTTAATGTGTTTTTCTCTGTTCTTCCCTTCCTAAGAGAGTCCAATTTCTACATGTATTTTGAGAATTTTGTCGTTTTTATTTAGACTTTGCAATTGAAGCAGATATTTGGCAGTATCTATAAGCCAATCAAAGATGAGGAAATTTACATATGTATTTAAATGGATCTTGGTTGATGGATCACATGCACAATTTCAAAAAGTTTTAAAGTGCATAATAATGAATATCAAGGTTAATAACTCTACTAATTATACTACTTCAGACTAGAAAGAAAAAATGTAGGAGTAAAATAGAAACTACTTGGAAACAACTGGTATTTAGACACAGTCTTTTTATGACATTAGCAAATATGTATATCATTTTATAAAAATGTAAAAATGTGTTATAGATAAATTATTATATCAATTATATAATATTTTAGCTAATATATACAAAACACATTTGTTGTTGTTAGTGATAAATATATGTTTATATATGTTTATATACGTTTATATTACTACATTGGTTAGAACCTCCAGCGAAACACTGTATAGAAGTCAATGTCCTTTTCATGATCCTGACTTTAGCAGGAAAGAATCATTTTTTTTTAAACCATTAAATGTGAATGTGTGTGTGTGTGTGTGTGTGTGTGTGTGTGTGTGTTTTGAGGCAAAGTCTTTCTCTGTTGCCCAGGCTGGAGTGCAGTTTCGTGACATCGGCTTACTGCAACCTCCGCTTCCTGGGTTCAAGTGATTCTCCTGCCTCAGCCTCCTGAGTAGCTGGGACTACAGGTACCTGCCACCACGCCTGGTGGATTTTTGTATTTTTAGTAGAGACAGGGTTTCACCATATTGGTCAGGCTGGTCTTGAACTCCTGACCTTGTGATCTGCCTGTCTCAACCTCCCAAAGTGCTGGAATTACAGGCATGAACCACCATGCCCAGCCCATTAATGTGATATTAGCTCTAGGTTTTTTAGTAAATGCTATTTATCAGATTGAGGCAGTTGATTTATATTCCTAGTTTCTTTAGTTTTTTAAATTCAAAATAAATGCTGAATATTATTAAATGATATTCTGCATCAATTTAGATGGCTGTATGTTTTAAATTTGGTGACATAATTTGAGTGATATTCTTACATTTAATCAACCTTGCACCTGCAATGAACACCTGCTTATGGTTATTATTTTGTTATATTTCTAGATTCAATTTGTTGAAATTCTGGTACAAATTTTAGAGTGTGTTTTTGAGAAATATTGATTTGTCATTTTATTTTTCCTTTAACATGTTATCTCACTTGGTTACAAAGTCATATTGGCCAGACACTGTGGCTTACACCTGTAATCCCAGCACTTTGGGAGGCCAAGGCAGATGGATCACCTGAGGTCAGGAGTTCGAGATTAGCCAGGCCAACATGGTAAAACATTGTTTCTACTAAAAATACAAAAATTAGCCGAGTGTGGTGGCGGGCACCTGTAATCCCAGCTACTTGGGTGGTTGATGCAGGAGAATTGCTTGAACCCGGGAGGCAGAGGTTGCATTGAGCTGACATGATGCCACTGTACTCCAGCCTGGGCGAATGATTGAGACTCCGTCTAACAGAAAAGAAAAAAATAGTCATGTTGACCCGTAGAATGAATTGAAAAGTAGATTCACATTTTAATACTGTTTTCCACAGCTGCTCTGATCCTTATCATTTCCTTTCTTTGTGGAATTTTGGTGTTTTTTTGTATTTTTTTTCTCTTAGATTTTGTTTGCTTCTTCTTAAGATAGAAACTGATCTCTCTAATATAAGCATTTGGTGCCATAATTTTCCTTTCACTATTGGTTTAGTCAAATCTCAAAAGTGTTCATCTGTTGGAGGGGAAAGAGTGAGACTGGGGCTTGTTTAGAGTGAGGATTTCTAGGAGGGGGCAAGTGAGAGGCTGAAGATGGATAGGGAGGTCATGGTGGACTCAGAAGAGCAAGGCTTGAGGGAGCTGGCTCTTCTGCTGGGGGTGCCTCTGAGACTGGTATCTCTCATTCCCTGGGCTTGCCCCTTGCAGCCTTCACTGTGATAGCAAACAGGAGGGCTGGATCAGTCCTACATTGCTGGCAAAGGTCTGGATTGCCTTGCAAAGTATAGAAAGCCTGTACATGTGGGGACTCAGACCATCTGTCCTCACGTCTACAGAAAAGTTACAATTGCCAGATGGTACAGAAATGAATGGTTCCTTCTTGAGGCCAAGCCAGTCCTTCCTGTAAATCATAATTTAGCCAAACCTTTGTGCAGAGGGCTAGGAGGCACTTTTTCTCCAGTTTCTGAGGGTCAAATCAGTCCCAGTGATTCAGGATACAGTGCAGAGGAGTATAAGCTCAGGGTGGTGAAGAGAACTGGTTGCCCATCCTGAAATACAGGGAATAGAGGCGTCCTCCATTCCCTTCCTTCTTTCAGTGAAAACTTAGAATGTGATGGAGAGAGAATGTGAGCATCCTCCCTTTACTCTCCACCTCTTATCCTTGAGTCCCAGCGACCTTGCCATGTGTCGGACATTAGGTACCAATGTGGTATGTACCCGTGAAGCAGAGAAAACCTGGGAGGTTTCTTTCTGTGTAGCTCTCTCATCTTGGAACTCTTTCCTATTAAAATCTAGTCTTTTTGGCCTCAGCATACATCTAGGTTTCTCATCATTTCAGTGAAACGACCAGACTCCTCATTGGTTTTCTTACATTGCAGCCTAGAAACACTCTCCAGGCAATCATAAGGCTTGTTTCTGTTTCTTTATTTGCTTGTTACTTATCTATCAAGGATCACTACCCTCTGTGCCTAATATCCAGTGACTGAAAAACCATTATTTTGTATCTTTTCATCCATTTTTAAATTTTGTTTGGATAAGATGGTAAATCTTGTCCCTGCTATGCCACATTTTTTCAAAGTCTGAGTTATTTGTTTATATTCATCCAAATAATGAATATGTTTATGTTAGACAACTATCAGGCAAACAAACTGTAAATTACTTCAAATTAAATTTTAATCTTGCTTTTTTAGGACTATACACAGTTAAATCTCATTCTGATAAAGCCAAATATGTCAGCTATCTTCCTCTACAGTCTTTTGGTGGAGAACTCAGTATTAGAATGGGAGAGAGATTAGTTTGATCTTCCATCCTGATGGTATCTGAATTTGCCTCCTAATCCCATATTATTTATTATATTAAATTCTAACTCCATATCATTTAGGGATGGAAAATGTTCTACTAATGAAATGTATTAATTACTCCTCATTTACTCTCAAGTTTAACTTTTTAACATGGCCATATGTCAATCCCCAAATGCTACACACACATATATACACACACACATATATTATACATATCTATATTATATATACATAGGAGCATTTTGATAAATCTGGACAAGATGCATTGTCTAAATATCTAATCTTCCACAGAGCCATCAGAAAAGCCTTACGTTTCTATGTTAAATTATCCTGATTCTCATGGGGAGATACAAGGGAATGGCACTGTTATGATAATTTGTTTTATTATTAGATATTGCTAATTTTAGCTTCTTATAGTTTGTAAAGAATTTCATACCTATTTCCATTACTGAAATTACTCTTGATTAATTTGGTATCAATACCATATTCAACTCATAAAAGGTTGTATAAGCTTTGATATGGTTGGTACTTCATTTAACTTCAATCTTAGAAAGATTTGCTTGGAAACCCTTTTATCTGGATTTATTTTTATCTGTTCTGTTGAGGTTCATTGTATTAAGTTAATTTTAAGATATGTTTTTTAATCTCAAAAATAAATCTCATCCATTTTTTAAGATATTATTTGTCTTCTTCCATTGCACTCTCTCTCTATATATGTGCAATATATATATTCAGTTAAAGATAGTTCAATATCTTCACTTTGATCTCATGTAAGTACTGTTAAATTAACATGATAATTACTAAACTTCAGATACTCCCATTACTTATGATGTGCTGATTTACATCTCAGAATAACATAGCACTTAATTGCTCAACACAGAAATATGAACATTCCTATCTCTTTCTTCACTATTTTCCTCACATTTATGCTACTGCCAAATTTTATAAATCCCCCAAAATATTTTTCAAATTACTAGTTATATGAAATCCCTGTAATTTTGTTCATTATCGCTCTCACTGCTTATGACTTGCTTTATAATTATCAACTAATCTTTAAGACTACAGTTAGCGAGATCTCCCAAACTATATATATATCATTAAATCATTCACTTCACTAAGTTGTTCAGAGTTCTCAAATTGCTCTTTATATAAAATTAAGATATCCATGATCTCACTCTGAGTTGCCTCTCCAGCCACATTCTTGTTCCTGCTACTCTGCTCGTTTTATAATTCCTCACATTTGTCATAATATCTCCCAAACCTCAGTCTTCTACCAAGTTCTTTCTCCTTCCTGATACATTATCTCTCCAACACTACCTTACTCATTTTTTTCTTTAAACTTTATTATTTCTTAAATGTCTCTATAGAAGTCTAGCTTATGCTTTATGTATTTAGGTTTATGTTTACATAAGCTACATTAATCCCCTTAGCGTAATATCAATCATACTTTAGCATTATTACTTGCTCAATGTCCATCTGTTATTCTATGAGGTGAGATCTATAATAACATGGAGCATATCCATCCAGCTTAACAACCTAACTTCTATGCCTACATTTTATAGTGCCTAGACTATAAAATGTAGTGATTCTTGAATTAACAGGACATAATTAATAACATAAGAGAATCACAGTTAAATTGATATAACAGTAGAGGGAAAGTATTTATTAGGAGGTAAGGTTTTAGGAAGGACTTCATGTAGAATGTGTTATTTTTATTTGTGTGTTGGTAGTTGAAAGACCAATAAATTATAGAAATGACAACATGGGAATCTGAGAAGAGAAATATGAAAGTATGAAGTCAGTTTAATGTATTCCATAAATGGAAATAAAAAAGGGAATATGGAAGTTGTAAAAGGAAGTCGTGAAGAGTAAATCTGAAAAAGAAAGATTTTCCTTCCACATCTTGAAGATTATTAAATAATTAATTGAAGGAGGTACTGATAGCAGCAAGCTGAAATTTTTGGTAATAGAATGAATTACTTCACTATCTATTTAATGCTATAAAATAGTAATATAAGACTATAAAAATTCATATTTGTATATATATGTGTGTGTATGTACACATATATACACACAATAGGTTACAAAAATTACTTTTAAAAAGTAATATATATGGGCCAAGTGCAGTGGCTCATGCCTGTATTCCCAGCACTTTGGGAGGCCAAGGCAGATGTATCATTTGAGGTCAGCAGTTTGAGAACAGCCTGGGCAATGTGGTAGAATGCTATCTGTAATGAAAATACAAAAATTAGGCAGGCATGGTGGCGGGCACCTGTAATCCCAGCTACTTGGGAGGCTGAGGCAGGAGAATCACTTGAACCCAGGAGTGGGAGGTTGCAGTGAGCTGAGATGGCACCACTGCACTCCAGCCTGGGTGACAGAGTGAAGCTCTGTCTCAAGAAAAAAAACAATAAGAAGTAATGTATGTGATGCTATATTATGTATAATGATTCTTCACCTATCATTATGCTCAAACTAACTATTTACTTTTATCTCCCATCTACCCAAATTTCAGTTCAAACATTAGACAATTAGTGTACATGTCTTCTGGCTAAAGGAAATGTCATATTTTAAAAATAATTAACTAGTAACCCTCCAAGCTTAAAATATAATAAAGAAGTTTGATATAAACCATAAAAATAATTGGCCAATCTGTCACTGTAAGATATCTCTCCTTAGTAAGGTGTGAAGTCAGAAATTATGAATTATTTGAACTGTAATAACTAATAAGAATGTACAGATAAGTCCAAAAAAGGAAACTACTCTAGTGATTTCTCTTCTCTTTGGCCAAGCAGTCTTTGGCAAAACAACTATCTTAATAAGCTCAAATGATGGTTTGCAGGTGTCAGAATCTAAGGTAGGAGGGATGTACTGGGATTGCTCAGTGGAGGCAGCAGTGAATATTTTAACTGAAGCTTTTTAACAGCAGGTGTGATAAGCAGAACTATGTTGACCAAAAAAATGGGCAAGATGAACTAGAGGGCCTGAGATCCATTCTTCAAGCTGAACATGGATATATTTAAATAATGACATTAAAAAGTGACTTACATGACAGCTTCTGTATAATCCATCTTCTCAAGTGATTTGATTAAATTTTTTAGAAATGGAAAACAATATTGCATTCACTTTAAGAAAGCTTTTGTAAGGCACTCATTTGGAGCTGTTGAAAGAAATTAGGACTTCAGATTGGTGGAATGATATGTAATATATATAAAGCTTAAGAAGGAAAAATTTCCAATGTATAAATATATGAAAAAATATTAAGTACAAAATACTGAACTATCACTCTAAGACATAGAAATATAAATCAGATATTACTCTCTCAAAAATTATTCAGTGAAGAGCAAATAAAAGACCATAAATTCTTGAAGAAGCAAACCAATAAAAATTATTTCAATACTACAGCATATCTTACAATACAGTATCTGATTAATTGTGAAGATAATACACAAGCTTAAAAAGAAGCATTTTAAGACTGGGGAAAAGTATGCTTTAATTATTTGTTTAAAGTGTTATTTCTTTTACTGTCTATGAGCTACTATAAGTTAACTAGCTTTTCCAAAAATGTATTTTGTATTTATGCCTAGAAACATCTAAAGTGCCTGGCACATACACATTAAATGAAGATGACATATAATACTCATTTTTTTTTTACTTATTTATTGGTATCTATTTTGTACCAGTGACTAAAACAGATTACATACTCCCTATATGGATATTCTGTGTGAATTAAATAAGTAGCAGCTAAGGACAAATCAAAAAGTTTCTCTCATCTTTATATCCCCACCACGTCACACTTCCCATATCGCCATAATATTTTTCTTTTTGGAGAAGGTGAGGTTCTTGACTTCAAGCAGCATATCTAGCTTTGTAAAAACTGTATTCTCAATTCTGAAAATAGAGCCTGGCAAATTATCGGAGCACAATTAATATTCGTTAAATGAGTGAAATGCAGCAGTTTAGGTGTGAATTTATAAGACAACCTAACTAAGGCAAGTAAAAACTAACAAGAGAAACTAGACAGGCTAATAATGATGTTTGACCTGATAGTATATGAGATTTGGAAGAAATAAAATTGCCAAAGAAAAGATAATATTTAAAATATTAAAAGTATAAGGATAATGATGTTATTCACATAAATATAGTAATAATGGAAAAATGATTATATGGTGTGATATTAATTAAGTGTAAAGACACATTATGGGCTTGCTGTTAGATATAATAGTGAGATATTTAGTGGAAATGCCCGAGAAACATAAAGACAGGACAGAAAATACATATTAAGGTTTATTAGTTTTATTTTTTAATGCATTAAAGAAAATGTGAAGTTTAAGGACAAAGTGATACCTTAAAAGAGAATGGGAACACAGCAATAAGGGGCTAAGCATTGAGAAAGTCAATGCCTGGGAAGCAAAGGGAAGAAAGTGAAGGAGACTGAAATGCTGATGTGAAAGGAATGGGGTACATGCAGAAAGCACTGAAGGATTCTACTTGGTTTCTGTGGAAAATGAGGTCAGTTATATAAAAAGACACCAGGTAGAAGGATTTGGATTAAAAATTTCAAATATGATGATTCTAATCATTTTGCCCTGGGAATGAAATATTTACTGTCAATATGTGTGACCTCACAGTCTGTCAGCACTTTTGTTTTCTTCAAGGCTTAGGAAAAGCTGAAACAGATAAAATAAAACAACAAAAAAAGAGTACCATTTTGTGAACTAGGCAAAATGATTTTGTTCTGACTGAATTTGGCATGAAATTTGCATTACTTTTGTCTCATTCAATCGCGTATCTTTAATCTTCAAATCAATGTGATTTGCAGCCCACCTGCAATTCTGATTGCCTTTTTCTCTTTTGTACTTCTAAGCTCTTTGACTGTGGGGATTTTGTTTTTAGATAAGCCCCAATTCCTTTAAAATATACAATGAATCAACAAAGTATTATAAATAATGACACTGTAATTTGTTTGAGCTTCATTGGAGGAAATGTTTAGTAGTGGAACTTTATTTAAAAAATAAATCATCTCCCTGCAAACACTTACAGTGGGCTGCCCTTCAATCCCATGTTGTAACTTTTAATAAATATTTACTTTTTATAGAAATATTATAATAATAAAAATAATTGAATGCATCAAATTTCAAGTAAAGCTTTCCTGTTATTGATTTTATAACACATAAAAACATAAGCATACAGAACTATGTATGAAGAATATTTTGCATAACAAATAGTATCTATGTGATATAATTTATAGATTGCTTTATAGCCATTTATCATATATAGAAAAAAGCATCATAAGTTGATTCTCCAGGAAACACCAATGCAGTTTTGTATGAGGAGGTTTTTTTTTAGGGTACTCTTAAAAACAACAACAATGAGAAAAAGAAGGAAGCAAGGGCAGACAGAGGGAGAAGGTGAGCTGTCTAGATCCTCAAGGAACATTAGAGCTGGAATAGCAACTCAGTATTGTCTCAAATTGACTTGAAAAGATCCAGGTCGAGGTATACCATATTTACTGTCATTGGATGTGATTAATCTCATGGAAGAATGAAATTTTGAGTATAGAAGCTTCCTTTTACTGAGAGCAATTCACAAACAGAGATTCAGCTATCAGCAGGCAACGTTTCCTGTGGTACAAATGCGTCCCTCAGTCTTAAAGGGAACATCTAGATGGTACATCACAAAATCTCCTACAGGGGAAGGTCAATAACACTGTATTACATGGAAATACTCCATGTTATTTTCAAAATTCTGGCTGTCAAGACTCTTTCTAAAGAAAACTTTCCCTTCATTTTTCTTTCTGTGGTGAACTAAAAAAAAACTGGCGATTTCCCGACATATCTTCCAGCAGGAAGTGAGGTTCTTTTCTCGATCCTTTGAATGTAGAGTAAGCTGCAGCTGCACTGACAAATAAAATACAGTGGGTGTTACAACATGCCAATTCCAGGCCCATCTTTTAATAAGATGGGCAGTTTCTGTGTTGTTTTTCAAAGGCCTGAGCTGCCGTGTGAGAAATCTAACTTACTGAGAAAACCACATGGAGTGGCCCCGATACCTCAAGAGAAAGATGAAGATGACAAGCCCAGTTGAGGCCAATATTCCAATGGCTTCCATCAGAGATCTAGACATTTGAGTTTGGGATCCAACTTGGAAGTGAATCTCCTGGCCCCTCCCAGCTAGAGGTAAATTGCCCAGCAGAGCCGTTCCTGAACTAACTCACAATATTGTATGGAAAAGAAAATTACTGGATTTTTCAATCACTATGTTTTTGGGTAGTTAATAGTCAATAGATAGTGAAACACTTGACCTTTCTTCCATCTTTATAGCCAATTTAACATTGCTTTTATGATAATCAGCTATTGAGAGACTGTGGTAGGCCAGGCTTGATAACTTATTGCAAGCCTTTCAAAAATACATAGACTTGGTGAGTATGTATTTACTGATGCATTGTCAGCCTTAAGGCCTTTGGGCACAATTTAATGCATTGATGCTATTTTGACAATCTTACTCATTGAAAAATATTAACAATTTACTACTTTCATAAATAATTTTTAACTTTAAAGAATCAATTTATGTTACAGCTTTAATTGTACAATGCTAAAATTACTTAAAATTGCTTACTGAATCAATTTCTACCTACTTTGTACTAATTCTAAGCAAATGATGTATATTTGAGTATATGTGTTTATATGCCTATACGCGTTTGGAAATTTTGCATAGTCAGTTGAGGAATGAGAAAAAACAAAAGCAAAAAAAATACTCTCTAATTTTATCACCCTCGTGTAGACAACACATCTTGGTGACTGTCTTTCTACTTCTGAATTTTGATAGTATATTCTCTAAACATAGTGTTAGGCACAAATGTGAGTTTTATCCACAAAGTTCTCATGAATTCTCTTTCCCATATTTATTCAGAACTCAGTAAATCATTTCTGATCAAGAATTATAAAGACAGGCCAAGAAGAATACATTATAATTATGCCTCTCTACCCTATTCCTGGCCTTTCTTCATATTTACCCAATAAAATACATTGCTGAGGTGTGCACTTACTTTTTGACAACAGTTAAATTCAACAAACCTTTAACAAGAAGGCTTTTTTAGGTGGCTATCTAATAATGAAGTAATCAAACGTTATTCAAGGTTTTATTTTATAAATTAAGCCTCTGTAGAAATTATTTTAATATAAAATAAAGAATAAGTTTTGTTAAAATGCTTGGATAATGATTGATACTGAACTGTTGACTCAGAGAGAATCAGTGACATATTGAAAATCAAAGTGCTAAGATGACCTAGAAGGTACATCTAACTCTTCCTAATTTCAGTGTAAGCAAGTTTAACAGTTGTTTCAACCAATTAATATTTACAGAATTCTTATGTACATGATGAGCTAGTATAGGATTATTTAAAGCTGTGTATAATGTCAGCACTTGATATAATTTACAACTTTTTATAACATGTTTTATGCAATGAATATGTTTGCAAATTAATGAGAAAAATATGTTGCTGATAGTTAATTTAAAAAATATTAAGAAAAATGGAAAAATTTGAATTACAATGGGATAAAATTTTAGGTTGCAGGAAATTTATGAGGTTGGCAGTAGATTCAATGCATGCAAGGAAAAAGGGCTCTGATCAGCTTTCATCTAAAAGGAGTAAAAATTAAATGGCAAGCAATAGGAAACAAATACACACACAAAGAGTAGGAAGAACAGAAAATTACAGATGATGATAACTTATTTATCAACTGATATATTTAGGAAGAATGAAGAACCATTATAGGTTCATGAACAAGATACCCAGTGTACTAGAGTAATCAACATTAAATTAAGAATTAGAGAAAAATTAGATTTAAATCTCTTGCAGATTTAAATTAGATTTAAAAATTAGATTTAAACCACTTACAGATCACTTTTAAAGCCTCTGAGCTTTTCAGAAGATTTTCTTAAGACTAAAGACAAATAAAGTAAGTTTGTGAGATCAATCTAATGTATTTGAAAATAGTTTATAAATGAAAGAAAATTAAAACATAATGAATTGTTAGTAATGGAATACAAGAACATTTTTAAAAGAATTATGAGACCATAGTGTTAGGTCTTCAGTGGATAGGGAAAAGCTTAGATACGAGGAAATTAATGAAGAGACTGTAATTTCAGTCTAAGAACCTAAGGTTTGGACTAGTTAATGGCAGTAGAAATGGAAATTAATAGTGAAAGAATCAAGAGATCTTGTGAGAAATTTGGAAATAAGAGTAAAAGAAGTGAAAACCTTCATGTTTTTAAGATTTTATCTTAGGTAAGAAGAATTAGTTGGGGAATGCGGAAGTTAAAAATTCAAATCGCTAATTTGACATTGGGAGCAGAATAGAATTAAAAAATACATTTTCTGTTGTGGAAGAACACAGGCTTCAAGTCACCACATATTGATACAGAGACTTAACTTTGAACCATCCAAAGAATTCAATGATTTTTTTGATAAATTTTATTGATGAAAATGTGATTAATTCAGAATAAAAATGCCTATTTTATTATGATTATATCCCTAGCTTCATTCCTATCAAAACTCTAAGTGTACTTAGATTAGCTACGGTACCCAATAAGTGTGGTAGGAGGAGAAAGACAGAAAGAGAGAATATTTTATTCTCTTTCTCAATTTATTTTCTAATTTTTATCCATTCTGTCCCAATTCATTTTATGTGTTTATGTTCTAGATATATGGCCTTGCTTTCCACAGTCATGAGTTCAAGATTCACATGAAGTTAACTTATTTTCAAGTTTTCCATTTACATAATGTTGCCATAAACCTTAATGTGCAAGAACAGTCATATTTCAAGTAGAATTAGATACAACAGTTTGTTCTCATCTCAATTTCAATTTATGGTAGTATGACATCCTAATTCTTATACTCATGGCAGACATATTTGTCACTGCTCAGGATTGATATGAATTGGAGCTATGTCAGTGTCTTTGGGTGGAAAGCCAACAATAATGTTTCCCAGAGATAGGGTAAAAGAAAACTCACTTTTGATAAGTATCTATATAATCCTTTTATTAGGGATGAATATTTGATAGCAGAAATTGATGTGTAATAATCACCACTGCATTGTATTGAAGGATATATCAGCCAGGTGCCATGGCTCCTGTTTCTAATCCCAGCACTTTGGGAGGCCAAGGCAGGAGGTCAAGAGTTTGAGAACAGCTTGGCTAACATCGTGAAACCCCATCTCTACTAAAACTACAAAAATTAGCCAGGTGTAGTGGCAGACACCTATAATCCCAGGTACTTGGGAGGCTGAGACAGGAGAATCACTTGAACATGGTGGGCAGAGGCTGCAGTGAGCCAAGATTGCATCACTACACTCCAGCTGGATGACAGAGCCAGATTCTGTCTCAAAAAAAAAAAAAAGTTACTTTAGAAAATATTACTTTTTAACATTTTGTTATAAAAAATTCTGATTATATGTAAAAGTATTAATAGAATAAATAGGTTAATAAACTTCTTATATCATCATAAAGTCAAAAATCATCCATTTCAGCCACTCTTTCTCATTTATATTCCTATGTACTCTTTCTACCCCAGATTATTTTGAAGTAAATCCAAGATTTTATGTAATTTTATACATACATATTTCAGTATGTGTCTTTTCAATAGTTTCTTGTTAAAATGATAGTTAACATCATTATTATACCTGAAATAACTATATTTTCTAAAACTGGGGTCCCTAACTCATGGACCGCAACTGATCAGTGGCCTGTTAGGAACCGGGCTGCACAGCAGGAGGTGAGGGGCTGGTGAGCAAGCATTACCACCTAAGCTCTGCCTCCTGCCAGATGAGCAACAGAATTAGATTCTCATAGGACTGCCAATTCTATTGTGAACTGTGCATGTGAGGGATCTAGGCTGCACACGTCGTATGAGAATCTAATAATAAATGTAAGGTGCTTGAAGCATGCAGAAACCGTCCCCACCCCTAGCTCACCACCCCCAACCCCTACCTCCTACCACCCCAACCCTGCTCTGTTGAAAAATTGTCTTCCACCAAACTGGTCCCTGGTGTCAAAATGGTTAGGGACTGCTAATTATTTAGGCAGTGCTCATATTTTCTGATTATTACATAAATGTTAGATTTTTTTTAAAGTATAGTTGGATCATAATTCAAGAAATATGTCTCAAGCCTTTTTTTTTTTTTGAGATGGAGCCTCTTTCTGTTGCCCAGGCTGGAGTGCAGTGGTGAGATCTCAGCTCACTGCAACCTCTGTCTCCGGGGTTCAAGTGATTCTCCTGCCTCCGCTTTCTGAGTAGCTGGGATTACAGGGACATGCCACTGTGCCTGGCTAATTTTTTGTATTTTAGTAGACATGGGGTTTCACCATGTTAGCTAGAATGGTCTCTATCTCCTGACCTCATGATCTGCTCGCCTTGGCCTCCCCAAGTGCTGGGATTACAGGCATGAGCCACCACGCCTTTTAAATCTGCAAGCCTTCCCCACCTCTTCCTCATGTTACTTGTTGATCATGGGTCATTTTCTCATAAGTATGACACTTTTGCCTAAGGATAAAATAAAAATGACTTCTTAGGTCTGTAATTCATCCATCCATGTTTATACAAATACACACATACTCGAATGTGAATCAGTTACCATGTTAGTGTCTGCACAGAGAAAATAATTACACAAAACTAAGGGCAATAATACATTTAAGTGACATGATGAGTGTGTATTTGCAAAAGCAAACATATTGTTATAGTACAAATATTCCTGGGCTTTCCTTTAATTTTGTCAACCGAGAATCTATCTTTGACATGGTATTTTTCTTATTTCTCAAATGCTGAGAACAGTTACTCTTCACAGTGTTTTTGAAGAAAATCTTTCTAATACAGAATCTGGAAAAAGACTATAAACTGTAAAAAAATGTTCAAAGTCTAATAATAAAAAGAATGTAATCTATGTGATGGATTATAAGGCCTAGAGTAAGCTAAAAAAAACCATTGACTACTGTAGGCCAGTATATATAGATCAATATATATTGATGAGTTTTAAGGACATGTTTAATGGGAGTAAAGAAATGAAAAAACATATTTTTTAGTCTGAAAAATATATATTTATGGGAGAAAATAATTTTTCTTGTATAAGAGGAAGAGCAATTCTCTATGACAAAATAAAGACTCAAGTGGACTTGAGGGATTTAATTGGAAAGAAGTTGAAGATTGTATAACTTGAGCAAGTCAAGTATTGTGGATAACCATGCTGAATGAATTGTCCAAGAGAGTGTAAAGTCCCCCACAGTAATGCATGGGACTAGGACATGAAGTAAAATTGCCAGCCCCAATATAGAAACTTTAAAAAAATTTGTAAGGAAACTCAAGTGCTTGTAAATGGACAGAATAAAGAGGAGTAGAGGGTGCATAGAAAATGATATGAGAGTCAAGAACAAACAACTTTTGCCACCAAGTTTAAGAAAATAATAGAGAATCAGAAAGATAGAAGAACTCTGGCTCTGTCTCCCAATTCTCTTGTGACAGAATTAAATAGAGAGGGATCTGTGGACTTCACTTAATTTAGAGTTGATGAAGAATCTAGGTCTTCATGCTGAAGGCAGGATTCAGTTAAAGAGTTATGAGAAGCACTAAGAGATTGAGAATATGATTAAATTTATGAGAGAAGAATCACTCCCCAGCCACCCTCATTGCTAATACATACCCTTTTATTCTAATTATAAGCCATGGCTGTGGTCACTTCATTAGACCAGTAGTTCTCCACCTTTACTGAACATTAGAATCAGCTAATGTCTGGCTCCCATTATCAGATTCCGGGGGTACACCCTGGATTTTGAGAAGCATTGTCATCATAACCAATATGCATCCTGAAAATCTGACATCAGGTTAGAATTGCAATAAGCATTAAATACATTTTTTAAAAATCATTGTTGAAACTTAATCTAGTTGAAATCTCAAATTTAGTTCTGAGAAAGCAGTAGTTACTATGATTAATGTGATTGTTATTTTCTCTTTTGGATTATGTATAGTTGATTTAGGAGAGATTTTCTTTCACTTTTCAACATGTACATTTGAAATACTGTACTGAAATGTTGTTAGTAGTTTCTGTCTGAGGCTAAAAGATTGGTTCCAGCTTCTCAGGTTTTGAAATTTCCAGAAATGCATACTAATTAGAACTGAGCTTGCCAGAAAAATTATTTGTAGAGCTTCAACTCAGAATATAAGCTATAGACTCCTAATTCAGAGGCTCATCAGAACAGCTCTGGTATAATTATTTTCCAGATTCCAAAAATTATGAAACTTATTAACATGTTATATAAAGTCTGGATACAAATCATTTAGATTAAAACATTGGATATTTCTTATTCCTTTAGTTATATAATTTTCAATTTTCTATATCATATGTGCCAGGATTTTAGATCATTGATCTTACATATTCTTCAGATAACATAGTTGACTCTTTTCTTATATGTGGGGGGGTCCCATGGTATCTTTTTTTTTTATTACACTTTACATTCTGGGATACATGTGCAGAATGTGAAGGTTTGTTACTTAGGTATGCACGTCCCATGGTGGTTTGCTGCACCCATGTACATTAGGTATTTCTCCTAATGCTATCCATCCTCTAGCTGCCAGCTCCCTGACAGGCCCCAGTGTGTGGTGTTCCCCTTCCTGTTTCCATGTGTTCTCACTGTTGAACTCCCACTTATGAGTAAGAACATGCGGTGTTTGTTTGTTCTTCCTGTGTCAATTTGCTGAGAATGATGGTTTCCAGGTCCATCCATGTCCCTGCAAAGGATATAAACTCATCCTTTTTATGGCTGCATAGTATTCCATGGTGTATATGTGCCACATTTTCTTTATTCAGTCTATTGTTGTCGGGAATTGCGGTTAGTTCTAAGTCTTTGCTACTGTAAACAGTGCTGCAATAAACATATATGTGCATGTGTCTTTATATAAGAATGATTTGTAATCCTCTGGGTATATACCCATCAATAAGATTGCTGAGTCAAATGGCATTTCTGGTTCTAGATTCTTGAGGAATCGCCATACTGGTTAAACTAATTTACACTCCTACCAACAGTGTAAAAGTGTTCCTATTTCTCCACATCCTCTCCAGCAGCTGTTGTTTCCTGACTTTTTAGTGATCACCTAACTGGTATGAGATGGTATGTCCCTGTGGTTTTGATTTGCATTTCGCTAATGACCAGTGATAATAAGCTTTTTCTTATATGTTTGTTTGCCTCATAATATGTGTTCTTTTGAAGAATGTATGTTCATACCCTTTACCTATTTTTTGATAGGGTTGTTTTTTTTTCTTGTAAATTTGTTTAAGTTCTGATTCTGGATATTAGCCCTTTGTCAGATGGATAGATCGAAAAATTTTCTTTCAAGATGTAGGTTGCCTGCTCACGCTGATGATAGTTTATTTTGCTGTGCGGAAACTCTTTAGTTTAATTAGATCCCGTTTGTCAGTTTGGGCTTTTGTTGCCATTGATTTTGGTGTTTTAGTCTTATAATTTTTGCCCATGCCTATGTCTTGACTGTATTGCCTAGGTTTTCTTCTACGGTTTTTATGGTTTCAGGTTGTATGTTTAAGGCTTTAATCCATCTTGAGTGAATTTTTATATAAAGTGTAAGGAACAGGTCCAAATTCAGTTTTCTGCATGTGGCTAGCCAGTTTTCCCAACACCATTTATTAATTAGAAAATCCTTTCCCCATTGCTCGTTTTTGTCATATTTGTCAAAAATCAGCTGCAGATGACTGGCACTAATTCTGAGGCCTCTGGCCTCTGTTCTGTTCTATTGGTCTATATATCTGTTTTGGTACCAGTACCATGCTGTTTTGGTTACTGTAGCCTTGTACTATAGTTTGAAGTCAGGTAGCATAATGCCTTCAGCTTCCTTCTTTTTGGTTAGGATTGAATTGGCTATACAGGCTCTTTTTTTGATTCCATATGAAATTTAAAGTAGTTTTTTTCTGATTCTATGATGAAAGTCAATGGAAATTTGGTGGGGATAACATTGGATCTATAAATTACTTTGGGGAGTATGGCCATTTTCACTATATTGATTCTTCCTATCCATGAGCATGGAATGTTTTTCCATTTGTTTTTGTCCTCTCTTATTTCCTTGAGCAGTGCTTTGTAGTTTTCTTCGAAGTGGTCCTTCACATGCCTTGTAAGTTTTATTCCTAGGTATTTTATGCTATTTGTAGCAGTTGTTAATGGGAGTTCACTCATGAATTTGCTCTCTGTTTGTCTTGTTATTGGTGTACAGGAATGCTTGTCATTTATGCACCTTGATTTTTGTATCCTGAGACTTTGCTGAAGTTGCTTATCAGTTTAAGGATATTTTGAGGTGACAGTGGGATTTTCTAAATATTCAATCATGTCATCTGCAAACAGAGACAATTTCACTTCTTGTCTTCCAACTTGAATACCCCTTATTTCTTTCTCTTGTCTGATTGCCCTTGCCAGAACTTCCAATGCTATGTTGAATAGGAGTCATGAGAGAGGACATCCTTGTCCTGTACTGGTTTTCAAAGGGAATGCTTCCAACTTTTGCCCATTTAGTATGATATTGGCTGTGGGTTTGTCATAAATAGCTCTTATTATTTTGAGATATGTTTCACCAATACCTAGTTTATTGAGAGTTTTTAGCATGAACGGGTGTTGAATTTTATCAAAGGCCTTGTCTGCACCTATGGAGATAGTAATATAGTTTTTGTCATTGGGTATGTTTATGTGATTGATTACATTTATTGATTTGCATATGTTGAACCAGACTTGTATCCCAGGGAGGAAGCCAACTTGATTGTGGTGGATAATCTATTCAATGTGCTGCTGAATTTGGTTTGCCAGTTTTTTATTTAGAATTTTTGCACCAAAGTTCATCAGGAATATTAACTTGCAATTGTCTTTTTTGTTGTGTCTCTCCCACGTTTGGTATCAGCATGATGCTGGGCTCATAAAATGAGTTAGGAAGGAGTTCCTCTTCTTGTTGTTTGCAATAGTTTCAGAAGGGATGGTACCAGATCCTCTTGGTACCTCTGGTAGAATTTAGCTGTCAATCTGTCTGGTGTGGGCTTTTTTTGTTGATAGGCTATTAATTACTGCCTCAATTTCAGAACTGGTTATTAGCCTATTCAGGGATTTGACTTCTTGGTTTAGTCTTGGGAGGGTGTATGTGTCCAGGAATTTATCCATTTCTTCTAGATTTTTAAGTTTATTTGTGCATGGGTGTTTATAATATTCTCTGATGGTAGTTTGTATTTCTGTGGGATCAGTGGTGATCTCCCCCTTATCAATTTTTATTGTGTCTGTTTGATTCTTCTGTCTTTTCTTCTTTATAAGTCTGGCTAGCAGTCTATGTATTTTGTTCATCTTTTCAAAAAATCATCTCCTGGATTCATTGATTTTTGAGGGTTTTTTTCATTCTCCATCTCCTTCAGTTCTTCTCTGGTCTTAGTTATTCTTGTCTTCTGCTAGCTTTTGAATTTGTTTGCTCTTGCTTTTCTAGTCCTTTTATTTGCAATGTTAGGGTATTGATTTGGGATCATTTCGGCTTTCTCCTATGGGCATTTAGTGCTATAAATGTCCCTCTACACACTGCTTTAAATGTGTTCTAGAGATTCTGGTACATGTGTCTTTCTTCTCATTGGTTTCAAAGAACATGTTTCCATCTGCCTTCATTTTGTTATTTACCCAGTAGTCATTCAGGAGCAGGTTTTTCAGTTACCATGTTATTGTGCAGTTCTGAGTGAGGTTTATAGTCCTGTGTTCTAATTTCTTTGCACTGCGGTCTGAGAGACTGTTTGTTACGATTTCCTTTCTTTTACATTTGCTGAGGAGTGTTTTACTTCCAATTAGGTGGTCAATTTTAGAGTAAGTGTGACTGAGAAGAATGTGTTGTGGAGAGAAGAATGTATACTATGTTGATTTGGGCTAAAGAGTTCTTAAATGTTCATTAGGTTCGCTTGGTGCAGAGCTGAGTTCAAGTTATAAATATCTTTTTAAATTTTCTATCTCGTTGATCTGTCTAATATTGACAGTGGGGTGTTAAAATCTCCCACTAATATTGTGTTGGAGTTTAAGATTTTTGGAGGTCTCTGAGAACTTGCTTTATGAATATGGGTGCTCCTGTATTGGGTACATATATATTTAGTATAGTTAGCTCTTCTTGTTGCGTTGATCCCTTTACTATTATGTAATATTCTTCCTTGTCTTTTTTTATCTTTGTTGGTTTAATGTATGTTGTATCAGAAACTATGATTGCAACTCCTGCTTTTTTTGCTTTTCATTTGCTTGGTAAACATTCCTCTGTCCCTTTATTTTGACGCTATGTGTATCTTTGCACATGAGATGGGTCTCCTGAATACCACACACCAATGGGTCTTGACTCTTTATTCCATCTCCCAGTCTGTGCATTTTAATTGGGGCACTTAGCCTGTTTATATTTAAAGTTAATATTGTTATGTGTGAATTTGATCATGTCACTATAATACTGGCTGGTTATTTTGTCTGTTAGTTGATGGAGTTTCTTCATAGTGTTGATGGTCTTTACAATTTGGTATGTTTTTGCAGTGCCTGGTACTGGTTTTTTCTTTCTATGTTTAGTGCTTCCTTCAGGAGCTCTTGTAAGGCAAGCCTGGTGGTGATAAAATCTCCCAGCATTTGCTTGTCTGTAAAGGATTGTATTTCTCCTTCTCTTCTGAAGTTTAGTTTGGCTGGTTATAAACTTATAGGTTCAAAATTCTTTTCTTTAAGAATGTTGATATTGGCTCCCACTCTCTTCTGGCTTGTAAGGTTTCTGCAGAGAGATCCACTCATAGTCTAATGGGCTTCCCTTTGTGGGTAACCCAACCTTTCTCTCTAGCTGCCCTTAACATTTTTTCCTTCATTTCAGTCTTGTTGAATCTGATGATTACGTGTCTTCGGGTTGATTTTCTCAGAGAGTATCTTTGTGGTGGTTTCTGTATTTCCTGAATTTGAATTTTGGCCTATCTTGCTAGGTTGGGGAAGTTCTCCTGCATAACATACCAAAGAGCATTTTCCAACTTGATTCCATTCTCCTCATCATTTTCAGGTACACCAATCAACTGTAGGTTTGGTCTCACGTAGTTCCATATTTCTTGAAGGCTTTGTTTGTTCCTTTTCATTCTTTTATCTCCAATCTTGTATTCATACTTGATTTCATTAAGTTGATCTTCAATCTCTGATATGCTTTCTTCTGCTTGATCTGTTTGGCTACTGATAATTGTGTATGCTTCAGGAAGTTCTCGTGCTGTGTTTTTCAGCTCCAACAGGTCATTTATGTTCTGCTCTAAACTGGTTATTTTATTTAGCAATTCTTCTAACCTTTTTTCAAGGTTCTTAGCTTCCTCGTATTGGGTTAGAAAATGCTCCTTTAGCTCGGAGGAACTTGTTATTATTCACCTTCTCAAGCCTACCTCTCACGAATCATCAAACTCATTCTCCATCCAGTTTTGTTTTGTTCCCTTGCTGGAGAGAGTTGTGATTCCTTGGAGGAGAAGTGTTCTGGTTTTTGGAATTTTCAGCCTTTTTGCACTGGCTTTTCCTCATCTTCATGGATTTATCTACCTTTGGTTCTTTGATGATGGTGACGTTTGGATAGGGTTTTTGCATGAACATCCTTTTTGCTGATGTCGATGCTATCAATTTCTGTTTGTTAGTTTTCCTTTTAATAGTCAGTCCCCTCTGCTGCAGTCTGCTAGAGTTTGCTGTAGGTCACTCCAGACGCTGCCTGCCTGGAGATCACTAGCAGAGGCTGCAGAACAGTAAAGATTGCTTCCTGTTCCTTCCTCTGGAAGCATTGTTCCAGAGGGGCCACTGCCAGATGCCAGCCAGAGCTCTCCTGTATGAGGTGTCTGTCAAACCCTGCTGGGAAATGTCTCCCTGTCAGGAGTCATGGGGGTCAGGGACCCACTTGAGGAGGTAGTCTGTCTCTTAACATAGCCTGAGCGTTGTGCTGGGAGATCTGCTGCTCTCTTCAGAGCTGGCAGGCAGGAATGTTTAAGTCTGCTGGATGTGTGCCCATAACCACCCCTTCACCCAGGTGCTCTATCCCAGGGAGAAGGGAGTTTTATCTGTAAGGCTGGGGCTGCTGCCTTTTTTCCAGAGATGCCCTGCCCAGAGAGAAGAAATATAGAGAGGCAGTCTGGCTACAGCAGTGTTGCTGAGCTGCAGTGGGCTCGCCCAGTTCAAACTTCCCTGCGGCTTTGTTTACACTATGACTGGAAAAACCACCTACTGAAGCCTCAATAATGGCTGACACTCCTCCTCCCCACCAAGCTCCAGCACCCTAGGTTGACTTCAGACTGTTGAGCTGGCAGTGAGAATTACAAGCCAATGGATCTTAGCTTACTGGGCTCCATAGAGGTGGGATCTGTTGAGCTAGACCACCTGGCTTTCGGGCTTCAGCCTCCTTTCTAGGGTAGTGAACGGTTCTGTCTTACTGGCATTCCAGGCACCACTGGGGTATGAAAAAACAAAACAAAACCCAAACCCTGCAGCTAGCTCAGTGCCTGCCCAAATGGGCATCTCGTTTTGCGCTTGTAACCCAGGCCCCTGTTGGCATAGGCATCCAAGGCAATCTCCTGGTCTATGGGTTGTGAAGACCATGGGAAAAGCACAGTATCTGGGCCAGATAGCAGTCCCTCATGACTTCCCTTGGCTAGGGGAAGGAGTTCTCCATCCCCTTGTACTTCCTGGGTGAGGCAATGCCCCACCCTGCTTCAGCTCACCCTCTGTGGGCCGTACCCACTATCTAACCAGTCCCAATAAGATGAGCCAGGTACCTCAGTTGGAAATGTAGAAATCACCTGCCTTCTGCATGGATCTTGCTAGGAGTTGCAGACTGGAGCTGTTGCTACTCGGCCATCTTGCCAGCCCTTATAGTTTATTCTTACAATTGCCACTTATGTTATCTATAAAATTGGTTTGATCTGTGCTTTTAACTTTTAGAGTTTATCTTTTGACTTGTTTGCCACTACAGAGTTTTCAGTTTTCTTTGTAGATACAGTGTAACAAAGTGGGAATACATAATTTGTAACCATTTAAGATGTTGACATTTTCTACAAAAGCATATAGATAGTAGTGACCAGCAGGAGCCTCACAATAATATCTAAAGATATGAAGATTGAGTAGATCTCTAAGTATTCTTCTCTAAATTACAAAATGCATTACTTATGCTTTAATAGTTAAAAGCTGGGATTTGTTGAACTGCATGTACTTGATTTCATAATACTCATTGGTTTTAGTGTGTTGCTGTTCTGTTATCTGTAATCAACTATAACAGAATAATATATTTGGTGTTCTGGACCAAAAAAAAAAATCTAAGTTTAAATTCAGCTTGTCACTTCTAGGTGAAAACATATTTATCTTATCTGAGTCTTTGTTCTTTGCTTGTAAAATGACACTAAGAATACATGTTTATATGATTGTTGTGTAAAATAAATGCTATACCATATGTAATATACTTTAGTATTGTGCTTAGTATTTATTCAATGTTTGATGTTAAATACATATGCAGAAGTGAAAAAAGGGCTAAGTTATAAGGAAGGGTAAGCAATATAGAATTAGAGAAATGTTTGTCAAAAGGTTAACTTAGAAAATATTTATAAAAGATTTATATGAAGTACCCTGTTCTTATGAAGTTATGCTATAGTAAAAACAGAAAATAATGATGCAAACAAATATATAATTATAAACTCAAGGAAAGTATTATACAGTGAAGCAAAGAAAAAGGGTTTCTATAACAAAATGACAAAGGAAATTGAATTGGACTATGTGTGGTGAATCAGAACTCTTCCCTAAGGAGGTCGCTCTTGAATGACCCCTAAAGATGGATAAGTTCAATAGATAAAGGATTATGTGTGTGTCTGACAATGTGTGTGTGTGTGTGTGTGTGTGTGTGTGTGTGTGTGCGTGTTTGACTGTGGTTTCTCCAAGAAACTTGTTTTAACTGGAAAAGAATGGAGAACACTAACAAGGGCAAGACTCTGATGTAAGTGTAAAGTTAAGAAACATGAACAGAGAAAAGCAAAATGAAATTCATAATGAGAAAATACAAGTCAATAGTATATCAAATGAAACCATTTTAAATGTGCGTGGAATAAATTTCTTCCAAATTGATAGAAACAAAAATCTAAATACTTGACAAAACTTACAACTCTAATTTTACATGGCTTGAGTTTGCATATCTATACCTTTCATTGGGTCTAGGTATCATTTTCTTCTAAATTTCATCCCCATTTCAAAACAGTTTAGTTCTTCCTACTCATTGTCTTCAAATAAACATATTGTCATTATATGTTATTCAGGAAAATTACTTACTATTATTTTAAAACTTGATTATGCAGGTTCTATACAAAAAGATTCTATACAATCTTTTTGCATAGAACCTGTACAATCCAGTTTTATGTGTTAAGATTTGCATTTAAGACAGCTACTGAGTTTTATTAAATTCAAATAAATGAAATAAGAAAGAGTCATTTCCTTCATCACCAAATTGCAGTTATCACTGGGATAACATGTAACAGCTGTTTAACAGCTCTGCAGACTAAAAATTACAGGGAGAAATTTGACAGGTAGAATATAATTATCCATACTGGTCCTTATCCAGATCTATAGGGCAAACAGCCCCTACCTGACTTACATACTGCTTTCAAATATTGATGATCATAAAAAAAATCAGTGATCTACTTTTTAATATCATTCAAAATATATGTAGCTTAGTGATATTGAAAGAAAACTAAAATTTTATACTTAAAAATAACTTTAATAATAGTATTTCACCATTGAAATACTATTGATATAACAAAGAACAGATGTATTTTGTGCTTTTAATAAAATACTGAACCTCATTATACATATATAGTACATGATATGATTACATATGCACTCTACATATATAGTTTATGATGAATTAAAATTTCCCTTCCTTTTTCCAGGTTCTAATATAAACCATTCAATGAAGGCATTGCCTCAAAAGGTATATTTATTTACCTGAAAGAAATATAAAAATATGTTTAAAATTATATGGTGCACATATTTATTTTATAGTGGAAATTTATTTAGCTTTTTATTACTCATTTGATAGACTGTTCATTTTGTACAATCCATTTTTTCTTCTTCTATACTAATAACTGATATAATTTTAATTCAGAGAATACGTCTCTAATGTCTGGATTTTGAAAGAAAATAGACTCTGGCTTTGGGTCCAGCTTCTGCCACAATAAGGTTAGGGCAGATTTTTAAGATTTCATTTCCACTTTACTGTACCACTTCCTATAAAAACTTTCAGATTCTCTCATTTTATGTTCTAAAGTCAACATTTTGCTTAATTCCAGTGTCAGAGTATTAATGCTATTGGTTTATTTTTAAGTTATCGGTGATAGTAAATAAATATTTTTGTTTAACAAAATTTTAAATTATTATTGGAAATTATTACAATTAAGGATTTCATACAGGTACTGGGTTCCTGATGGATTTAAAACCAAGTTGTTTTTCCTTTTTTTTTCTCCTATGTAATATCTAATTGGTCTAACCATATTTCATGTAGGTTTCTTTGAACAGTGTTTTACACAGATCTCTGTCCCAAATTTTACATTAATTAAAATTATATTTAATCTGATATGTTATCTCTTACTTTCTCAATGTAAATTTAATTTTGTTTTCTCTGCTCCCATTCTTATCTTTAGACTTACACCGTATTTCTGTTTTTCTCAACTTCTTAATTCTTCTCCACTTAATATTGTCTGAAATTTGAGACAGGCTTTTCATTCTTCCAGTTTAGTACAGAGGTTATAATTAAGTTCAAATTTGATATTATTTCATCAGCAACTTTCCAAAAATTTTCTAAGATGACTTCATTTATAGAGATTATTATTTGCTGTTTATATTCTGATTCCATATTGATTATATATAGCTAGAGGTATCACTAAATCAACTTTATAACTACATATAAATAGAGGTTATTGTAACATTTGAATGATAATGGTACTGCTCATAGTAATTGCATCACAATGCAAAAGCTATGGGAATAGATGAAATGCTGTTTTCCCATAAAAATCTATTCTGCGTTTGTTCCTGATGCCATTGTACTGCCTCACTATCTTCCTATCTATTAATATCAGCATCATGCAGACTAGTTTTTTTTCTATTCAAAAAGAAATTGATGGCATATTTATATTTTCTCAACATTATGCTTTGTTTTTGAATTTGAACTTTTTTTTGTTTCAAATAACTTTAAGTGGTCCAGAATGTTTATCTCTTCCCTTAACAGCCTAAGATGTTTGTCATCTGGACCTGCTGATTTGCATATGTTAAATTTCCCAAGTATTATCTTTGCCTGATTTTTGTCAACAGCTAATTTGTATAGTCATAATTACACTCTGATTACTTTCATGTTTTCTTAGTTATTGTCAGAAAATCACACAGGCATAAATAAGGTCATTATTCCTTCCAATCCTAAAATCATCACAATGAGTTTCATAATTAAATATTTCAGCTGTTTATGAATAATTGTAAACAACAAAATTTAGTTCTTAAGTGAGGACCTTGAACAATGACAAAGGAAATTGATCTTCACATGGTCTATGTCTTAAAACATTTTAAAAAATACTGGCCAGATCACTTTGAAATTGATATTTTTATTCAGTG